>JBBPRR010001162.1:0-12542 GCA_038093115.1 Hortiboletus flavorubellus | reverse complement strand
TGTGATTCATAGTAGATGTAATGTCGGTGAAATGGGTAGACTTGAAGTACGTAGCGGCGGCTTCAAGGAGGCTGTGAACATACTTCTGCAGTTTTTCCTCGGATTCCTTCGCCATTTCCCAAAAATCGGACGGTGATGGCTTGGGCGCCACAAAAGCCTGGACTGCACCCGCCACGCGAAGAGCCGATGGAAGGTATGCATCTACGACATGGAGATAAGAATGGGATATAGTGTAGGCTAAGGAGTATACTTACATTGTATGCCCTCGAGGATATAAGACGGGCTCAGGAACGCTGTGTGGACATAAGTGGGAGTCTCAATCTGGACGGTTTGGTACTTACATGCTTGTGGGGCTGCTTTGATTGCATCTGATGAACCAAACACTGAGATCGAAAACTTTCCATTTGAAAATAAAGCAAGGATCCCACCGTTGGGACCCTCCGTAGTAACTCCATGGTTCTCCCCTACATCTGTACTGCTACCGCCCAGTGTGGCACCCATGGTGGGTAAACCTAGGATGAGGAGGGGCAGGAGAATCCGCTTGAAAATCCGGTTGGTAATCCTCATGGTTGCAGGAAGTAAAGGGAAAGATGGTGGTGGTTGCGCACTAGGGTGAGCTCTGTGGGCCTCGTGGTGATATATTTTAACTCTACAAAGAACTTGGTCACGTGTCATCTTGCATATACGAGGCTTGGGGCCGAAGTCTGCCCTCACGCGTACGTTCGATGGCAGGCCTGATGCCTACTACGGCGAGACTTGGCATTCAAACAGGCCACTACAACAGCACGACGCTGTCTGGATGTGTCGACCTGGGCGAGAAGAGAAGAACCATACGCATGAGTCGGTTGAATCATGAGTGACTTGAAGTAAGTAGGAAGGATACCGGATTTATTTAATTTCACCAGTGACACCTTGTTTTACCAGGACGTTTCCGAACTCACTTGAAAGGTTTGTGTCATCCGACTCGTGAAATATTCGAAGAGGAAAGACGTAGTGTGGAACCTTCGAGTCAAGTTCGGGGTTGTCTTCCGGCGACGGCGCTGGTAAGACTCGATACATGCTCCTATGGAATTTCAAGCTGCATGGCGACGCAACGCTCAAAGACTCAACTCTTGCAGGCCTGGACAGTCGCTCGCTACGCGTCCGCAGCTCCCACTGTAACAGATTCCTAATCGAATTGAACCGAAAGACCGCGTCTCGTGATTTGCACGTTGACCTCTGCATCCTTTCTTTATTTTCAATCTCAACGTAGGTGCTGAACTGTAGCATCCCAAGGGTCACAGTTTATGACCATCCGAGCACCCTCGTGACAACACGAAGACAATGTGGATGGTTCAACCACGGAGACCCCGCGAAGAGCAATCGTTTGCCCGTACGGTAATATTTCCCGAGTGCGACTGCGAGTGAGCTGCGGCGTAGCCATGAGGATATGTGGTTGATTCAAGAGGTCTGAATGTTTCACTCTCGGATCCTCGCCGGTATGACATCGCTATTCATCGAACCCCGCGGCGGTCCGCTTTGCCCTAAATTGGTATGTGGCTCGGAACCTATGATACGAGTCTCTATGATAGTACTGTATTTGACAGTGTCCTTGACTTTGAATCGCACATTTGTATTCTCGCCTGAGTGGTATGCGTGATTATAACGCGACGGAACTTGCAAATCCCGTGTCGCTACGCAACTCTCCTAAAGTACTCCATATCCCTCTTCACCTAGAATCTTCGGATCGGCAGCATAACAGCTCCGTTTCAGGTGGTCATCGCGGAACTCGAACTTGACGTTCATTGTCAGACGGAAAGAACAGCCTGGTTTCCGTTTAACAGGGGCGACCATCAACATACCGATCCTGACAGCCTGCTACGAATGACTAGAACATACCTTCAGATGGTGGCATATCCTTTCTCCAGGCATATCTCGCGGACGCTCGTTGCTTCTTCATTCGTTCTGACCCCCACACTTATCTGCGTGGCAACCTCCTCTAGTGTCAGATAGAGCCCCGAAGCAGCGCTCTCCGTTTTAGCTAGTACACTCCGATGTTCGAATCACGAAACCATCATCTAGCAGACCGATGATGGACTCAGTCCTGTTCTTCCTCTACTAAACCCTCTTTTTTCTGCTTCTCTGCCCTTGCCAGTTGGGAAGAAATTACACTATCGTCTAATGTCTTTGACAACTTCATCTGAGGACTCGGCAATCTTAAGATCGCAGGGAAGGTGTACTCGAACATGGGGGATGGTTTTGTGTTGCTCGTTACCTCAAAAGTGATTGCGACCACAGACCCTTTCGCTCTGAGAGGGGCGAAGTCGTGTGATAAGTGATGCCGATCGTGTCGAGATTGCAAAGCGGTATGTTAGACCGAGCGTCTCGGTATCAACGATAGACGCACGCTATATGGTTCGGAGACTCTCACAAACTACGCAAACAATTAGCAATTAAGGTACTGGGGGACAGCAACAGATAATACAGACCATTTGTGTACATCGCTATGTATTGCGTCAATAAATTGACCTTCCAACCTACCGCGGAATGGTCAAAAGATAGCATGAGAGCGGTGGTTCTAAGGAAATGCATCACACTGTCAGACAGAAAGTGTCAGTATGTATGTTGTGGTCTCCTTGGCGTAGAATTGAGCAATCGCTTTCGGGTCACACGGTACTATGCGCGTTGTTCCTAGGACCGACGGAACTTGGTATGCAGCTCCCTATTGCTCAGCTTATGCTTCATAGATCTCCGGGTCATCTAGAGTTAGGAAGAGCTCGGGAAAGCCTATGCAGGTCTCTTAGAAGGGGGCCCGTCAAGAAGCGTGGTTCTGGCACGACGATGGGCGGTACGGGCCAGATGGATGAGCACCTACGTGAAGAAAGAAATTGCGACCAAGTCCAAAATGCGGAAAGAGACGCTTATCATCACCCCGAGAGTGGCAGGCTCAAAAACATGATGCTGCGTTCCATGACGAAAGTTACTGGCAAGCCACTCGAATAGACCTACACTGAGCTCACTGACCCACGGTCAAAGGTCGGGTCTAATCAGGCTCCACGGTGCTTATGGCTCTTGGATGTACCTGGTAAGGGGATGAGCGGAAGTGGAACCTACTGTTACACTGGCGCCCCACAATATTTAGATTAGCTTTGTTATTACTACTTGTCCGCGAGTCATGACGTCCACAGGCCGTGCCAGGCAACGAGTCGAGTCCGTGGAGTCCGCTTTGATACCCCTCGTGTACAAAGACTAGTCCGAAGGTCTGTACCACGTTGTGCCCGCTCCCGGGTGTTCTCGCCGCGACATTTGCCATCGACACAGCAAGACGGTCGACATTCGAAGCCTCCATGACGTGAGATCTGTGAGATTATTTGTGAGGGAAAAAGAGACGTGACGGGAGGGAACATCAAGGCGGGCAGGGTCAGGACAAACACACATGCTAACCACTGCCAGGGACGATGAGACCAAGTTGTATCGATAGAAGGCAAGTGTTCTGCAAAATCTTGGTTGAGGACAGGATTAATTGGATCGTAGTACGTACAGTCAGCTCTTGTAAAATGATCCATCAGGGCCGTGTACAGTATGCGTAATACTGGGCAGTACGCTATGTGGTAGTGGGGCGCGGTTTTGAGCCTATCAGGTGTCCAGGCAAGACGGAAGAGGGCATAAGGACTGGTGGGGATAAGGAGTAGCGGGGACACGTTGCGCTTCGGTCCCATGCGGTACCACGGCGGAACTAGCCGGCGTGGATTTCTCTCTTCGCCGCATCCACGAAGGATCCGATGATTCGGAAACGACACCACATTTGAGTGGTAATTGCACGAGCAAACTTTAAATCCCTGAGTCGAAATTTTTGTCTCTCATAACTCACACCGTAAGAGCCATCCCGAGATTTATGCATATTAATAACAACAGTCGACTTCTGTCACTGCAAAGCATTCATCCGCGGGTCACACAAGGCAACTTCCCTTCAAGTTACCCCATTAGTAGCCCCCATTCATATGCTGCTCGCAATGCCCTCTCAAATAGCACCGTTCATCCCGTATGTGACCGCAATTCTCCCGCCCCCTCGAACCCCGCCCTCTCACTACTTCCTCGCCACCAATGGGAGCCTTGGATAACACGTATATCTCTTCCCCATCTCCCCCCTGTCCAGTCATTGATCTTCCATCCCAGTTTCGGTGCTTTCTTGATCGGCGTTATTGTCTCAGCGATGTAAGTATGACACATAGTTAACGTTCAGCCACTCATCGTAGTACTCATAATCCTTCCAGTCTATATGGATGTGTGTACCAATACGCTTTCATTTTCACCCTATTAAACTATCAAACGCTAGTCACATGCATCCAGACTTGGTTATACTATATTCGTTATCCTTCGGACCCGTGGCACATCAAACTTCTGGTCAGTTTACGAGCATCCCTTCTATTAGCTCTGACCCGATCTTGCGCTACAGGTCGTTAGCGTTTTCGTGTCAGACACTCTCCACCAGGCCTTGATCACACATACAGGCAAGTGCAACCATTCACCACCAGTACATGTGTATTTATTCATTCCCAGTTTACACATATCTCGTCACCGACTTCGGAGTGTTCGCAGCCCTTGGGAATATCGTCTGGTAAGTCCACTCCCGTTCATGAAGTCCATGTTTTCATACCTCATCAGGAGTCTGATTGTAAGCTACCGTTTCCCCCGCTGAACTCTATTGACCTTTTTCGTAATCGAGGTCGAAGTCCTCTTCAATGTATGGCACTCGTCCAGTTCCATTGCTTCTCCCCAGCTCACCATACATACCAGGGGATCACCGCACTCCTCGTCCAGTCCTTCCTCGCAATGCGCGTGTATAGGCGTACGTGACCATTCCTCGCAGACTGGCCTATTATCGAGTCCCCTCACAGTCAGCAACGAGAGCTGGCTCGCCACGGGTTTAGTGGTAAGTTGTGTGGCTCGAGACATACAACGCAATTTCTTAATTGCTATTTCCCAGATGACCTTGGTCATTGGTGAATTCGGTGAGTTACATGTTCCCAAGTTCAAGTTCCCCGCATTGAAACCGTCATGTATGCAGTTTTGGTTGTCGGTACGTTCAAGTTGGTTTCGTCGGTGAATAAAATTGACAGCCACGTCTATAGTCTACGCTATCCAGGCGTACGTTTCGGCTTCATGCTTCTTATATCGGCGTCCCGCTCACACGTGCTTAGTTTGCCTTTCCAAACATTTGTACAGCTGACTTCCCTGAAGGTAATGAGGCAAATCCAGGGGATCCCCCGAATAGCCTGCTGATGATACGCCTAGGCTCTTTCGATGTCTGTCAATGCAGTCGCTGCAGCAGGGGACGTTCTCATCGCCGCGTTGCTCTGCACTTTGTTGCAGAGATCGCGAACTGGCTTCCGGAGGTGAATATTTCCAGATACACGCCGAGTTTCCAATCTGAATATTTCGTTCTCAGATCTGACTCTCTGATCAACAAGCTGGTAAGTGTCCATGTCGATGACATCATTTCTTGTGAATGACGGCGCTATCTAGATCGTGTTCAGCATCAACACCGGTCTTTTGACCAGGTGAGTTTCATCCTCCGGTGGTGGAGGATCGCTCACGGCGAGATAGTTTATGTGCCATCGCTTCTCTGGTATCCGTGCGCATCGTCTTGTAGCTTGTGCGGTCGCTTGTTGACGATCTTGTCTAGATTGTTGCGTGGCCAAACACGTTTATCTACATCGCATTCTACTTCTGCTTGGGTCGATGTACGTGCTTTGTCGAGGTCGGGAGCATTCTATTGATGTATTACTGCATTTGGCAGTGTACTGTAACTCCCTGCTTGCGACCCTGAACGCGCGCAGATCATTGAGAGTCGACTATGGTGACGAAGAAACGTCGCTTACCTTCCAAGGTCTGGAACAAAGGACGAAGCAGAGCATGGGTGGAATGATACTGAGGGTGGGTTTTTTGAGAGATTGATTTGCATCATTGTCTCATTATCGTCATTTCACAAGCGCCCGCGCAACGTTTCCATCAAAGTCGACACCACGCAAGAGTATCTTCAGGACAAGGTGAGCCAATAGGCACACGGCTCGTGCATGACTAACACGTTGGGCAGCAACCCTCCCCGTCAAGTCGTGACGCGGAGAGTCCCAAAGTTCTTTGAGCTGAATTGCAGGGCACAGGAGATTGATGGCCAAAACGTACATACCTAGGTGGTTATTTGACGTTTCGTTGTTTTGCTTCGATCGGTTTCATTTGCCCCACTAATTACGACTTGTAATATATATAGCTGTAGTAGCACATAATGTGCGGGATATCCCTAGAGTCTCATGTGGAACTACTACTATAGGATTGCTCACGTTCACAAATGAAAACTTTGAATTGAAAAATCCCTTGAATTCCATCCTATCAACAGTTGAAGCGATGTCAGAGCGCCATTCTGCTATGATGCACCACTGAAGAGTGAAACTTTCTCTTTCGTCAGCCAACCTCTCGAATAGTTTATGCAAACCACCGAGAGTGTTCAATTGATCACATTACAAACACATCCCTTGCAAAAAAAATAAGCACTTAGCAACTTAAGCGAACTGTTGAGGGGAATCACTGCGGCATGATTGACGACAGCCCTTCACGTTGCGACCACATGTACGCCATCACGCAAAGTTCCCTGACATCTGTAATAAATACGGTTTGTAACGTCATCGCTCGGGGTCATTTTGGGGTGATTGGAGGACGCTAAGTACCGGTATAGCACGTCAATTGAAATCAAGGGTTCCCGGGCGAAACCGAGGCGGCGAGCGCCACGCCTTGCCAGGTTGAAAAGTATTTGCGGACCACATATTGCGTCACACAAAGTTCGTTCGTCTTTGAAGACGGTTTGTAACGCTATCGCTTGACTGACGACATGCTAACCAAGGATAAGTCGAGTATGTATGCTCACCTGAGAAAGTGGTGCACCCATCGCTACCCATTCTAGAACAACGAACAGGTCCAGTAACTAGACCATGATGAGTGTGCCTTCATCCTCCCGAGGAAAATCGGTGGTTGAATGAGTATGCGTCCACTTTTTCACGTTCGGTGATTCTTTGTGTAGAACGTCGTACGTGCAACAGGGATCACTGCATGAGGATGGCGAAGCATGCCGGTGAGAGTCTCAGTTGCTTAGTCAGCCTTGAAGTTCGTCGAGTGGTTCAAGTTTTCGACTCTTGGACAGGTCGACTATCATCATGGCGGTTCGGACTCCTCTGAGTTCCCGTCCGTTAGACTTGCTTTACTTTGTGTTCTTCATGGCAAGTCCGTTCACTAGTCGTACCAAAATCGTTGGTTAAGCCGCTTTGGACTCGTTTGTTGCAGATCCACTTGCCTGCGTCTCTTTTGCTCGACTGTCAAGCGTTATACCCTCCCAGCCTTGTTCCTAGCTTTATGACCCCGCTTCCAAAAATGTATACCCAGTTCTCTGCTGATCCGCTGATTAGTGGTGCCATGGGTCACACTGGTGAAAGTAACAACTTCATATGGTTCAAGACATTCCTCTTCGTCGAAGCGTGGGTGCTACCTCCCTTCCTTAAGCAGGACGATTACCTTACTGCCCATATTTCAGGTTTTTCCAAGTTCCTGTCTTTATCCTCGGCATGAGAGGACTTTGGAAAGGCACGTATCCCAAGCTCTCTGGCGTGTAGTTGTGCGTTGACGATTTTTGCAGATTCCCGTTTAATCTACATTTTGATGCTCGCATATGGGGCTTCCACGGCTACGACCACGCTGCCTTGTGTAGCTGTTTTGCTCTCCACACCGACGACAAGTGCACAGACCATCGCTGCGGGTGTCCAGTCCGTCACAGCATCCCAGCGTTTCCAGTTACTCTCAAGCTACATACCATTCTTTTTGCTCCCCATGTTTATGGCTATAGACATGGCCACAAGGATAGTCAAACTCGTACGAGCCGGTGCGACGGTAACGGAAGAAAGGAAATCTCAGTAATTGATCGGGTACTATTTGGTCATGGTTGAAATTCTATTTGCTTATTGCAAGTACGTTGATTGAAATCAAGGGTCCCCGGGCGAGACCGAGGTGCGAAGGAGATACTTTCGCCAGGTTGAAAAGTACTTGCGGTCGCTTGCGACTCTATGGGCTCTTACTATAGCTCAGACCGGAGGCTCAGTGGGGTAATATGCAATCCATAGAATAGATCAAATCTAAGGTTGTGGAGGGCTCGCGGGTAAAGTTTGGATTGATAGGCGGGTTTATGTAAATCCATTCATTAGATTGTGAGCTCATGGAAAGTCATTTGGGCAAGTGTCGTGATGCGAGGGCAGGCATGGAAGGGTCAGTTCAAGCTGGTGTACGAAAGGTTTTCGCAAGGTCGGTATCGGGCAAGTAGGTGGGGTCGATAGAGGGAACGAATGATCTACTTGATTTGGTTGTGTTAGGCTGAATGCCTTGAACTGTCGGACGAGGAGAATGAATGGTCACTTGGTATGGACGGGCCGGATCACGGAGGCAAAAACGTGTTCAGAAGGTGGCAGTGGATCCCGAGAGGAAGAACAATATCGCGAAGAAGTCGGAGATCGGGAAGGCTGACTTTCGGTGGAGATCTGGATGGAGCCGAAAGGTACCGAGATCGGGCGCAAGGGAATCAACGAAAGACTGGGACAAGATTGGCTTAGTGCACTATTGGTCATGCTCAGGCTCGTTCTCGGCTGTCGACTCATGGTCGTTAACTTTGAAACGCAGGGGCACTGAGCAGCCAGTACATACCACAACTATTTCGAGCGACTCGATAAACATTGCGATCCCTTTCTTCCATCCAGCGCACTCACGCGCTGTTTGATCACTGTGGATGGGGAGTTTTAAAGTCTCAGCATCTGTGGGCTGGCCATTCTTAGGGTGGTCCATTCACGGATGGGTAGGAACCATTCGAGGCCGCCGCAAACAAGTAAAATGGTTAGCTACGGTAAGCTGTTACGTTCTGGGACCGAAGCAGGCTAGCAGACATGATGCCACATGCCCTGACAAACATCGAGTGGGTGGGGTAATTTGTGGATCAGACAGCAACTCACCGCATGGATCGCCGTGGCCGGTTCCCAGTAGGATCAGCAAGCCCCACAATCAAGAAAATGCTTCCGACACCGATGTCGCGGTGCCACGGGTTCGCATTTCGAATGCGGGCACGTGTATAATCCACTAATGAGTATGTATGAGTACGCGGTTATTCTGTCCAAGTCGAATGGGGAGAACCGACCTTCAGTGCACCAAAAAACGCCATTTATTTACTTGAATATCGCAAGCGCTTATATCTCCTTGTTTACCGTGCAATATACCAGTTGAGATCGTCAATGTTATGCATGCTGGGTCCGCTCGCTGTCCGTATTGTGGACACAGGGGTGCCATTGGAGGACTTGAGTGTCGGGGTTACGCTTGTGTGCGCCGTGCTGCGTCACTATCTACCATAATTCGGGCAGGTGGTTGGAATAAAATAAAAATATTATCTGTGGATGTAGCAACAGGACCCAACTGTGAGAGTTTCGATCAAGTCTCGATCGATGATGGGTGTTGTTTGGCAAAGGCTTTGGATCCAAACAACCGTCTGCGACTGGCGATGCCTCAGCCCGAAAATGGTCCACCCAACAAAAGGGCCAAAATTCCCGATCAATTCGTTTTTACCAACCCACATGACATAAAACAAACCCTCCGCACAAGCCTAGATCCAAATGTTCTTTCTAAAGGTCTGTGGTTAGTTTATGACCACCGTCCCGTTCCTCAACTCTTCGTTCAGCCCTTTTTGCATTGAGATCAAAGCTATCTATAAAACCGGACGAGGTTATAGCTCCAAATGATCAACGTCTCTCTTTGGCCAAACGCTGGATGGAGAGTTCACCCGCCGCTCAAGATCTCTTCGATGTTTGGGGAACGGTCAACGAAGTGTGTCTCCATTTCAATATGCCTGCGTGAACTGAGCACTTTCCAGATGTCGACGCAAGCCCTTGTCGTGTCGCTGTTTTCTTCGTTGTTATCACTGTTCTCGTGCCATCTTCCGGATCACTCCTATGGTGTTCCCATTATCAAGACGGTCCTTTCTCCGCAATGGTTACGAAAATTGAACTCTTACACCAGTGGAAGCCATAATGAGCAGATCCTCGCGTCGCTAAAGCTATTCGACGCCATCTCGATATTCGGGAGTGGAAGGGAACGCAAGTCGGTTTTTGAGAGTTTCCCCTGGGACAACAAGGTAAGGTCATCGTATTTCCCTCATTCGGAAACTCACTGCAGTATAGAATCTACCGAAATTACTTTACATGCGTAGAAGGGGAAAGCAGAGCGAAGGAGACGACATCCTTCTCCGACCTGGCAAGTCCCAATCGCAACCTGAACTGAACTTGAGCTCAATAGGACAGCGAAGACATTCGAACGCACTATGTATTATTCATTCTATCGATGGTCGACAAGGATGCAGCGCCATCGATCAAGGCAGCCTTCTTGGAGCAACGTCGCGAGGTGTTCACGAGCGTATTCAAAGGCTTGGTCCAAGACAGTTACACCTTTATACAGAAGGTTCTCCAAGTTTGTTGGGAGGGTATTTGGTCAGATCCGAAAATCAGACGGACCACGAAACTAGGTTTGTTCAATGAAGTGACGATCAACCACGTGAGTACAACTTCATTTCTGTGGTATTGATTCTGAGAGTGTGTTAGCTCTTGAAATTGTATGACCGTGCTGCTGCCGAGAGCCCGGGAGGAGTGCATGTTCCAGCCGATGTCGTTCATCACTTTCTCTTGGCTATATGCACCCACCCCGGGCAAGGCATTTGTTTCCGAGATCGCGGGTGGTATCCTCGTCAGACTGACGAGGATGGTGTTGCTGACCAGGAAGACCTTGCAGGCACTCGACAAAAGGGTGCATACGCAGGAAAGATATACAATAAAATCCTGGCGAATGTACTACGAGCGTTGAAAGTCAACGAAGATCCTCGACAACAAGAACTGGCGCTCAAGATAACCGCAGCATGTCCAGAGCTCGTCGCAGGGTGTGTGTAATGTTGATCGCAGGATCCGAATTAACTGACGTCATGTCAGATATTGGTCTGCAGCTTCGCTCACTCTCGAGCCACGACTTTCTTCAAAATGGATCTCCAACATCTCGTTCGCAGGACAGATCCTCTCTCAAGCGGTTCCCGTAAACTCGTTTCTCTTATCGGGTAGTAGCGAGCTTTACAACCCCACCCCTCCGCCACTCCCAGTCATTATGGGGAACTTACTCCCCTCAGTGGGCACGAAGGCACTGTTCACGAAAGGGCTACAGGGGGCTTCGACCCCCCTTGTTCAGCACTGTACCGCACTTGCACTGGCTAAATGCCTGCGAAAGCTCGCCGAAGTGGTACGCGTGTTCAGGATGGTGGAGGCTGCACTAGAAGAAGATGAAGACGAAGGCCAGTGGAGTCGCCAGCGAAGAGAAGTTGAGAAAGAAGCAAGGCGACGTGTACCAGAGTTTCAAGTCATTGTCGCGTTTTCGCAGCAATTTTTGGCTTCTTCGGACACAGCTAAGCATGCTTTGTTGAGTGAGAGCTCTCAAAGGCTTCTTTGGCTCTACCAAGAGTGTTTGCCGGAGGTGGTCGCTGAAGCTAGGTTCGAAGTCGGAAAACTAGTCCTGAACCTGGTCGAGGGATCCTTGGCCTCACTTTCCGGCGACCACGAGGGCAGCCCAACAGAGCAAGAAGACCACAGACAAGAAGCCTCTAGGGCACTGCAGAGCGTTAAACATCTGCATGTTCTCCGTTTGCTGACCGGAAGTGACCAGTTCGCCTGGGCTGGCAAGGTTGGTGAGTGGGATTATGCTATCGTGTCACTGTCTAATATAGTGATTCGCGTCCCTAGCCTCTTCATCTCACACATATTTTTACGTCCTCCTAAAGACCTTTTGCAATAGCCGCGTGCGTGCTCTGCGCGCAACGTTAAAGGGACTTTTACAGCACGTTCTTTCCGAAAGTGTGCTGTTCCAAGAGGACCCGAACGAAGTAGAGATATGGTTTTCTGCCCTACCCTTACACTTCGTGCGCAGAGGACATGGTACTGAAGCACCTGACGGTGCGCCGCTTACAGATGAGGTCGACGCTATCGTATCCTTCTTGGACGATTGTGCACAGCGGTGTCTCAAGACTCCGTACCGTTATATGGAAGCTATGTCCGCCCTTGTACAATCTTCCACCCCCACCTCCGATATCCACCGAGGAGAGTTGTTTGCTAGCCCCTTACTGATGACGGTACTCGAGCAGGTCATCGCGAAAGTGAGCGGGCGATTGATGACGCCGTCAGACACGCTCGCTGTCTTCTCATTCGTTCGGCGACTGCTGGTCATGCTTGCAGCTAAGCAAGACGATTCCGCACACCACAACCTCCTTGCCATACTCGATCAACTGGACAGTGTCACTGCCGGACAACCATTCCCAGATCACCCGAGTATCTGTTTTGGCACGAGGCGAGAATTATCCATTGCGTCCTGTCTTCGTCACCTCCGGGACGACAGCTGTCGTCGTGCAATCGAAGGACCAAGTGACAAGACGATCACGACCTTTCTCGATCGTATCG
>JBBPRR010001161.1:0-12542 GCA_038093115.1 Hortiboletus flavorubellus | reverse complement strand
TGGCCGCGAAACTGCAGAAGACGCAACACAAATGTTTGGTGGACGGGGTATTACAGTGGGTGGAATGGGAAAGGTTGTCGAGAATGTGCGTGTGCTGGTGCCATGACTTGTAGCCCTGTCCTGACCTTTGATTTGTGGACCCAGTTTCACCGAACGTCGCCTTTCGACGCTATCCTCGCTGGAGCAGAGGATGTGCTGGGAGATCTAGGTGTTCGGCAGGCGATTCGCAAGATACCAAAGGATGCGCGTCTGTGAACGAGTGTATATAATGATACTAAGCGCCGTTTGTACTGAATGCTACTGCCAGTGTCTGTGTGTTTATCTTGATATGGTTAGGTCCCGAGATAATAGTGCTTCATGTAACGGACTTACTGGTTACTGGTACTTGTGCAAGTATCATCCTTTCTTATCCTTCGTGGCGGTATTAAGTAAAGACACCCATACTGTCTTTGGTGCGGCGATGGTTGAACTTCTGCTCATTACAGTTCGCCACCTGCACCCCCACCTTGATGTCCGCCCCCCGTGTGGTCGACTGTTGAAATTAATACAACTTCGTTTCAGATGGGATGGGCAGCATGAGCGTCCCGGCGCTCCTGGAGGAACTTGGCGCCCATCGATGTGTCTGGTGAGACAATCGAGACACCTGTCATCTTCGGGCCCAGAAACCCCAACAGACTCGTCGTCCTACGCGATCGATTCTGTCATTTGCCATGTGGGTGATGATCCGTGTGAGCGTGAGGAGTGCAAGGTATATGGTGAACGTGACTAACGGTTGACACCTTCCAGGACCCCTTGAGTCGAGGATAAGGGTGAGGACGCGGTACAGCAGGTGCAGGCCGTGTCACGTGGGGCGGTACAGAGGTGTTCGGATATGACAAAGTCGGTGGCGATGGAGGTATAGTGGTGTCGTGCAGGTGTCGTGTGATATGAAGGAATATGGTTCGGATAATCCAACGCGATACAAAAATACGAATGAGTAACTTTGTGAGTACATCTGGCCCGATCAGCAGCCGGTGTCTCGTCGATCGTGTTGCGGGGTGTGATGTAGCGGTTGTCGTCCGAAATGCGTGAAGCAGCGAATAACTAAGAAAACGATGCTCGTACGATGGTTGACTGCGTTCGGGCTACGTGCACCCGTGTCAGGTGGACGCATAAAATGAGGCAATGAAGTTATGAGCAAAATGGGGTGAATCACACTACACGGGTTCCTGAGCAACTCTACGGCGCGTTGCAGATGGACGCAGTGATCCTCGCCCACTTTTCCCGACCTTGGACTCATGCCATGCATAGAAACATGACGATTTGAGGAATACGAAAACACCTCCACAGAGGGCTAGTCCGCGGTCGCTCAAGGCTATTTATGCGACGTACGCATGTTTGCCGATATCCGTTGTGCACTCGTATGACCGTCCTCCACACGAAATTACGAGGGAGAGAACGCAGAGAGGCGCATAAACAAGCACGAACGCATGGCAAGGGACACTGACGTCCTACCTGGACGTGCGCTGCTACTTGGTTTGTTCCCGGCAAGAGCAACATCAATCGACGGAACGACTCGTCAGCCGCCGCACAATTTTCCGGATGGATCCCTTTGTGACATGGTGCCCTGATGGGAGAACGATCGTTCATTTAAAATATAGCCCACATGAACAAGCACGAGTTGAAGAAAGGTACATGCCGCCTGATCCACATCAATGAGGGCAACATGTATATGAAAAGAGTCCTTGCCCACCTTGTTCCTTGACAGTCGCCATTGCTCTTCTATGACCACGCCGTCGAGACTGACAAGTATGTACTGGCAAAGCTGCGTTGATGCAGACTATTTGGACAAGAGTACCCACCACCGGCCAAAATCGATGGATTGCAGCAGCGACACGCTTCAACGTTGTGTGGGATGCAAACGCGCGACTAACAACTGAGTCGCAACGAGAGCAACCGAGTCGATTTCTCGCCCGACTCGACCCGACTCGTCACCGCACGCCTCTCTGATCCCATTTGCGTTGAACGGTACAAGTCCGCTTGAACACGCAATCGGGTACGAACACTCGACGCCACGAAGTAGGGTGGTAGCAGTCAAACACTCGCTGCAGGGCGAAGCGCCGCGACGGCCACTGAGGATGAATCGGTTGGAGTCTGCCAGTGGGACAACAACATTGGCCACATTCCACTCGGGGCATTCCCGTTGTGCAACATCGGTCTGCCCTGGTTCCACATCCACCTCTTCGTCCTATCCGAAAGTACCATCAACGAATTCGATGCATCCACCGGGTCAGCACTCTCGGAATGGTCAGTCCCCGATACCAGCTCCTTCTCGTGCATTGTTCTACCAAAGCATGGGGAATCCATCGCTTAGTATACCGACCGTACCTCCAACTACCTGTAACCAGTAGTCCTTCAATGACACTCTCTCCAGACGGCCTGTCTCTCGCAATTGGTGGAAAGGGCAGTAAAATCGACATCCTGAATATATCTCGCATCACTGTCGGTATCGTGTTCATTTGGATTATGCCGTATCTAAGCATGTTTCTTGCTCCGCTCGTCATTCAAATAGGATTTACAACACACATTCCAGACCTCCAGATCAAAGACGCTGTGCTCGACTCATGGAAACACGATCAGCTCGAAAATGTGGAGGCGTCATTAACAGCAGCGATCGACGAGTACCAGAACCCAAGTCATCATGTACTCGCTAGTGGAGCACTCGTGCGGGCTCGTTTGTGGCAGTGGGATACAGCGTCTATCGATTCAGGAATGGTGTGTGTTTCTTGTTCTGCTCTCACATGCATTATTGTTGATGTCAATTTATTCCAAGTGCATCAATATTCGGCAGTCTGTCATTGGCTACATCGCAAAAAGCATAGCGCTTAAGCATATCAGACCTGCGACATCTCATCCGAGCGCTTCCATTCATCTTACTCAACTTCTCTTCTTCTGATCAAGGTCTGCATTCCTCGAACTTCGTTTCCCCTTAACTGCTTCCCTTAGGCTATCGTCGTGTTGATGTCTGGAGAGCAATGCGAAGCGGTATCGCAAGTCGGCCACCTGATTGCTATGGCCCCCTTGAACCCAATATGCGATGTGGTTCAGGCATGTGCACAACACGCTACCACGTGGTGAATATCTCTACTGACACTCCCACAAGGCATATTTATGTCTTCTGTTCGGAAATTCTCTGCTGGAGAGCGGCGACTTCGAGGGTGCAATACAGTCGTTCAAGCGTACTCGACCCTAAATGCAATACCGCACGAGTTGGCCATTCTTGGTAGTGTCATTGGTAAGCCTTCTTGACGAATGTGTTGGAGCGTATCGAGATCGCTCCCGTTTGTGACAGATATCCGGTTGGAAATTTGATAATCTCGACATCACAATTCGACAACGTCTGTGTGAAGCCATGCACACAGCGGACCGCACCAAGGATGCGGTCGAGTGTTTCCACCAAATAACGAGCGAGTTAGGAGGGGAGTCAGACCTCCTTTGTGATCATCTCGGGTGGGCTCTGGGTAAGTGGTCGTGGATCTTGTGGTGTTGTCGTCTATGTAACAATTCCTGTCAGACTTCCGTCGGCGTCTCCTACAGAAATCGGAATATCTCGGAGATACACCAATGGATGCCCAGCGACATGACGAGGCCATCTCACACTATACGTCCGTTTTGTCATTCGATCCCCCCCTCCCCACAAGTAGTTCTCATCCAGCGAGGCAAGGCATTTGTGGCATGTGGATCGTGGAAACAGGCTATAGACGATGCAAACCAAGTAACATCATTTTTTCCCCATGGAGGTCGATCTTGTTGACGCATCATTATCAGATGATCGCGCTGGATCCGACGCCACCGCGGGGCTACGAGGTCAAGCGTACAATTTTACAGAACGCGGGAGAGTACGACAGTGCGGTTGACGCGCTCGAGGAGATGTTCTCGAAGATAGTGCAGTCCTGATCTCGACGTCCAATGCGAGTTGTATCCTCATTATCATGATAAAGTTATCCACATTATTCGACAGAGCACGCTGCAGCCCATCGAGCATACGAGTTCGTTCACCTCACGTTCCCTTTCTCCTCCTGATGAAGGTCGGTATTTTTCGATCTTGAACTCACCTCACCTGCTCACATCACTTAGGCCATCGTCGTACTTATGGCCGGAGAACACCGCGATGCGATATCGCGCGTAGACGACCTCATCGGCATTGTCCGCTCCGACTCAATGTGTCATATGGTCCAGGCATGTCCTTGACCTGCTAGTACACGGCACCGTATCTGACATTTAGAGCAGTCATATATGCATGTTCTCCTTGGAAATTTGCGCATGTTGTGCAGCGATTACGAGGGTGCAGTGCAGTCATTCAAGCATGCCCAAGCCCAAATGCGGCACCACATGAGTCAATCGGTGTGCTGGGACGTATCGAAATCGCTCAGTTTGCAACAGATATCCGATGGAAATTTGATAATCCCGACATCACAATTCGACAGCGTCTGTGTGAGGCCATGTGTAGATTGGGCCATACCAAGGACACGACCGAGTGTTTCCACCATATGACGAGTGAATGAGGAGGGGAGGCAAACCTGCATGGTGAGCATCGGAACTGGTCTCTTGGTAGGTTGGTCGCGCATCCTATGTCATCGCTTACATATCAGTTTCTCGCAGACTTCACGGAGCGTCTCGACAGAAGAGAATACTTGGGATAGACGCGATGGCGTGGTAGGCAGGCCAGGAAGTTGACGAGAGACCAGTGATGACGTTCCCCAGTTCAAGTCTCGTTCCAATTGGCGGACTGGTGGATAGGCCTTCCCTAGGTTGGGGGGACCAGAGCGCGGCAGTGTTCGGAAGCACACGGGACTGCATGGGACGGGCATCTCAACATCCGATTCTGTTCAGAAGCGGCCAGTGTTTGTAGCCGATTGATGAAACCAGCGCTAGGCATGCTGGGAGGACATCTCGGGGACTCGGAACAACTCGGAATAGGAAATGGTTCAAGGCTGCGTACACAGGAAGTTTCTCGTCAGACAATGAGATGGTGCGTACCTAGTCCGATCGTACGTGTAGGGGGTAGTTGATGAGCAGCCCGTCTATGGGGTCAGACCGTCGATAAAATTTAGAGGCAGAGCGGATTTCTATCGTGTGGCTGCACAATGCACAGCAGCTCAAGGGGTTATCGACGGGCTCGGACGGAGTAACCTCCGAACACTGAGTCTGATGTGACCGGACGGGCTGCCAAGCACGTGGTTGATAAGGCGTAGCATGCTCACACATCCTCAGGCTGGCCAGACCGCCATTCTGTAAGCTTCGGCAACATGTTAACAACCAAATCGTAGTCCCACTGGGTGCGCTATACGCCGTCATTCGGCTTGGAAAAAGGTAGACAAAAGCAGAACAAGTACATTGCAGTGCAGGTACTTAAAATCTCGTTATTGCCATGAATTGTTGGAAGCCCGTTGTACTGGTTTGGCCCGTTTGGGACATGTTTACTCGGACGTAGGCAACCGGCCAATTGATAGGTCTCCGCAGGCTTTACTAACTTAGGCTTTCTCGTAGAATTCGAATAGATGGAAGAGTCATCCTCGAGAACCGGATCTGCAAGGTATCTATAAAAGGTGCGGGAGGTACAACTGCATGTTACAATTTTCTACCGACTAGCTATCGTCTGCGATGTCCCTTGATATCTTACTATCCACGACTCGGACGACGCCAGAGGTCTTGGACACAATTCTAACCCACCTCCATCCCTATCAGCGGTATGCGTTCGATGCCGCCGTCGCTTCTGCTGCCGTCTGGACCCTCCTTCGACTTCTCCGCACATCCCGTCGGCAGCTTTGTACGACCCAGCTCCGAGGACCACCCAGCGAGAGCTTCCTCTACGGTGTAGGACAACGCACCCTCGACCCAGCCAACGCAGGCGCTGCGTATGAAGAATGGGCTCAAGAATACGGTCCAGTATTTACGGCCCCGTCGACATTGAGAAGTGACAGGATCGTCTTGTGTGACCCTAAAGCGATCGCACATTTTTATTCCAAAGAAACGTGGACATACATTCAAACCCCGTTGACCAAGAAGTTATTGGAAAGTTCTGTACGTGATTAATGACGATATTCGTGTGGTACATCCGGCTAACGCTTGGATCGAGGTTGGGAAAGGGCTGTTATGGGCCCACGGAGAAGATCATAAGAGGTAAATTCATAATTTGGTGCACTCTGGAAAAAAAGTTTGACCGAATTCACCAGACTACGGAAGGCATTGACGCCTGCTTTCAGCATTGCTGCCATTCGGCAGCTGACATCGATTTTCTACGACTCGGCATACAAGGTGAGATCACTGTCCCATAGTTCTTGGTCTCTGATTTATATGAATACGAACATGTATTCAAGGCGAAAGGGGCCTGGGATGTTCTCATCGAGTCGAGCGGTGGGGATAGCACTGTCATCGAGGTCCAAAATTGGTGAGTTTCGTTAAACGGTCTTCCGTACCTCATAACCAATCTGACTTACCGATGTTAAGGATGAACCATATATCGTACGTTTCCTCCAAACATGTCCTTGTGATATGTCTACAACTCTTGTCGCAGACTAGACACCATTGGTCTTGCAGGTTTCTCGCACGATTTTGGTGCGCTCGAAGGCAAGGACACAGCCGTCTCTGGAGTCTTTGACACATTCGGCGCATCCCCTCGTTCCGCCCTTAATACGGGCCTTTTCCTCTTGGCGCAGGCCTTCACGTTCCTCTCACAGTTACCTGTAGCACGCACAAATCTCTTCCAGAAACTCAATATCGCAACGGAAGATATCTCAAATGAGTTGATCGCCCGAACACAGAAAGAGTTGGAGATGGGTGTTATTGGAGGCAAGGAAGAGAGGTCCATTATCGGGTTGCTCGGTACGTGGCCAATTCCGAATGTTCCACGGGATGTGTGCCTGACTTCTCCCACGTAAAAACAGTCAAGGGTGCGAGTGGCGATTCGAAGTTTCACATGACAAAAGAGGAAGTCGTAGCTCAGGTAAATGAACTCGTACCTCGTGGGGATCCGTCGTCGCTGACGTTGGTCTTATAGATTAAAGTGTTGCTTGTCGCAGGCTACGAGACCACTGCTAGTATGTGTGTTCGCTGTATCTCCCGAGGGATTCCTGACACGCATCTCTTCTCTAGTCAGCTTGAGTGTAAATTCCCTATTTATGCATTCTTCATGAATCCGCTGACACCTTGCCAGTGGGCCCTACTCGAGCTCTCGCGTAACCCGGACATACAGACAAAGTTGCGAAACGAACTTCTCGAGCATGGTGCAGACCCGTCATACGACCAACTTTCAAATTGCCTTCCCTATCTTGACGCCGTCATCCACGAGATCTTCCGCCTCCACCCACCTGTCGTTGAGATTACACGTGTGGTTCGTCCCCGTTGATTTCTCTTCACCGTCTACTCCTCACCACTCACCGTTTATGCGGCATTGTTCCACAGGCAATCGAAGATGATGTCGTCCCGCTCTCCGAACCCGTTCGCACGAAGTCTGGTGAGCTAGTCGACAGCCTGACCATCGCCAAAGGCACTCTGGTTACGATTCCGATGGAATCTATGAACCGATCTGCCGCAATTTGGGGTGAGGACGCTAAAGTCTTTCGACCGAGTCGATGGCTCGAGAATGCACACGGTGAGAATGGGATTCCTGCCAAGGCGAAAGAAATCCAAGGACATCGACATTTGCTCACGTTTATGGATGGGCCGAGGACGTGTCTGGGGAAGAATTTTGCGGTGACGGAGTTCAAGGTATGTCGGTGTGTGTGCTTGCCACTGATTCTGACTACATTGTTGTTCGTTGACAGGCGGTGTTGTCGGTTCTCGTGAAGAACTTTGTGTTCGAGTTGCGTGACGGCGTCGATTCCAAGGTTGAAATTGGGATGGGTATACTTCCACGACCCAAGATTGCGGGTGAGGTGGGGTGCAAGCTGCCTTTACGTGTTCGACCGTATGTTGCCTGAGGTTGGAGTGGCAAGAACAAGCTGTTCCATATTATATCACCTATGACACCTCTAATTACCATTTACAAGTATCCTCTCTTCCGCTAATATCTTTTGTAATATGTGCGTACTAATTCGAATGAACGACGATTCCCAACTCTGATTATAGTGCCAACTGTGCGTGGAAATTTGCACTGACTTAAAGTGACTTTGCAGCGAGTCGGACGTCTGAAGCTGCAGGTTTATCTTTATCGTCGGCCAGGAAAAGTGTAAGAAGGTGTAAGCAGGGATACCGGAGGCTGCGCGAGGGACAGCGTGGGTGGAAAGAACCTGGCCGGTAGAGAAGGGTCACCGGGATCCACGGCATCCGAGTACTGTGGGTATGACTCCGACCGACTTATTCCGCTCCTGATGCTCAGCTGCAAGCCGCTTCAATTCGGCAACGCGTTATCTACAGGAAGTAACAACCTAAATAGTACTCCGTATCAGTCGCGTTTCTTGACTCTGCCGCATAGTAGTACGTGGCCCTGCGGCATTATCAAAGTTCAAAAGGTCCATCACTGACAAAGCGGTGCTCGGTGCCACTATATGGTCCGTCATTGTTTGACGAAAGGCCAAGGTGTGGACAAAGATGAGTATAAGTACATTGCAGTGGTGAAAGTCGGCACCGTCAATGCTGTAGAGCATCGGATCTGAGTAATGAGCCAGAGGAGGACGGGTTCGAGTCATATGTCGAATGAGTCACTGGCACGCAGCAGTCCAAGTGCCGATCTCCCGACTTTTTCCTGGCTTGCCCCTAGAGTGCTCCCTCGGCAAGAGCTTCTGTACACCTCTTCGCGATTCCTCGGACGTGTTACTGGCCCTCCCGGTGGGCGATTCAGACGATGACGAAACGTTGGCCATTCGACTGGAAGCTCCATCACGTCAACATGTCCCAAACCGGAAAAGTCGCTGACTTTGTACATAGAGAGTGAGTAGTCAAAACCACAAGGCCCTACCTGTTTAGGAAGTTGATTCGCGGGCATAGTTGCCCTCGCTGCAGGAGTTCCGCAGGGTGGCATACAAAAGGGTGCTGGTACGCAAGTACGGAAACCATTGCACCTCATCTTCTTCTGACGTATTATCGTTCACCATGTCTCTCGATATAGTACTATTGTCCACGACCCGGACGGCATTAGAGGTCTTGGATAACATTCTGACCCACCTCCGTCCCTATCAGTGGTATGCATTCGATGCCGCCGTCGCTTCTGCTGCGGTCTGGACTCTCCTTCGACTTCTCCGCACATCCCGTCGGCAGCTCCGCACGACCCAGCTCCGAGGACCACCCAGTGAGAGCTTCCTCTATGGTGTCGGAAAGCGAATTCTCGACACAGATGACCCGGGCGCTGCGTATGAAGCATGGGCCCAAGAATACGGTCCAGTATTTACAGTCCCGTCAACATTGGGAAGTAACAGGATCGTCTTGTGTGATCCCAAGGCGATCGCACATTTTTATTCCAAAGACACGTGGACATATACTCAAACCCCGTTAAGCAGGAAATTTTCGGAGAGTTCTGTAAGTTGTTGACAACGATATACGTGTGGTCCTTGCGGCTAATGCTTGGATCGAGTTCGGGAGGGGTCTGTTATGGGCCCACGGAGAAGATCATAGGAGGTAGATCCACCATTTGGTACATTCTGGCGCAAACACTTGACCGATTTTACCAGGCAACGCAAGTCGTTGACCCCTGCTTTCAGCATTGCTGCCATACGGCAGCTGACATCAATTTTCTACGACTCGGCGTACAAGGTGAGATTGCTATCCCATAGTACGTGGTTTCTGCCTGACATGAATGTGAACTTGCTTCAAAGGCGAAAGGGGCTTGGGATATTTTGATCGAGTCGAGCGGTGGGGATGGCGCCCTCATCGAGGTCCAAACTTGGTGCGTTTCGTTAAACGGTCTTTCGCACCTCATAACCAATCTGACTTGCCGATGTACAGGATGAATCATATATCGTACGTTTCCTCACGAACCCTCCTTGTGATTCATACATAGCCTGTGGCAGACTGGATACCATCGGTCTTGCTGGTTTCTCTCACAATTTCGGCGCGCTCGAAGGCAAGCACGCAACCGTCACTGAAGTCTTTAACACATTCGGCGAATCCTCCTCGGCCCTCAATAAAGGCCTTCTGCTTTTGGCGCAGATTTTCCCGTTCCTCATAACTTTACCCACACCACGCACGAATCTCATCCAAAAACTCAATATCGCAATGGACGAAATCTCAAACGAGTTGATCGCCCGAACACAGAAAGAATTGGAGGTGGGTGTGATTGGGGGCAAGGAAGAGAGGTCTGTTATCGGGTTGCTCAGTACGTGGTTAATTCCGAATGTTTAACAAGATGTATTCCTGACTTCTACCACTTACTTCAAAACAGTTAAGGGGGCGAGTAACGATTCGGAGTTCCACTTAACCAAAGAGGAAGTCATGGCTCAGGTAAATGAACTTGTACCTCGTGAGGTCTGTCGTTGATGCTGGTCCTATAGATGAAAGTGTTGCTCGTCGCAGGCTATGAAACAACTTCTAGTATGTGTATTTGGCGTCTTCCTGTGCGCATCCTGACACACATTCCCCTCCAGTCAGCTTGAGTGTAAACCCCTTCTCTATGCATTCACCGTGCATCGACTGACAGTTTTCCAGTGGGCCCTGCTCGAGCTCTCGCGCAACCCAGACGCGCAGACAAAGTTGCGAAACGAACTTCTCGAGCATGGTGCAGACCCGACATACGACCAACTTTCAAATGGCCTCCCCTATCTGGACGCCGTTGTCCACGAGATCCTCCGCACCCACCTACCTGTCGTCGAGATTACACGCCTGGTACGTCTCCACCGACTTCTCTCCACTCCTCCCCCTCATCCATTGTGTATGCTGCATTGTTCCACAGGCAATCGAAGATGATGTCATCCCGCTCTCTGAACCTATTCGCACGAAATCTGGCGAGATGGTCGACAGCTTGACTATCGCCAAAGGTACTCGGGTTGCGATTCCAATGGAATCCATCAACCGCTCTGCCGCAATTTGGGGTGAGGACGCCAAAGTCTTTCGACCGAGTCGATGGCTCGAGGGCGCACACGGTGAGAATGGGATCCCTGCCAAGGCGAAAGAAGTTCAAGGACATCGACACCTCCTCACGTTCGTGGATGGGCCGAGGACGTGTCTGGGGAAGAATTTTGCTGTCACGGAGTTCAAGGTGCGTCGTTGGTGTGCGTGCTAGCCACTGATTCTGACTACGTTTTTGTTCCCTTGATAGGCGGTCTTGACGGTGCTCGTGAAGAACTTTGTGTTCGAGTTGCGTGATGGTGTCGACTCAAAGATTGAAATCGGGAGGGGTATACTTCCACGACCGAAGATTGCGGGTGAGGTGGGTTGCAAGCTGCCTTTGCGTGTACGACCGTACGTTGCTTGAGGTCACTGGAGTCCCGGAGGAAGGAGTCGAGGCTGCTCCGCGTATTGGAATTATACCGCCTACGGACTTTGGTTATCGGTCCTTATGATGCATTTATCATCCTTTCCTTATCCTTCGTATCATGTGTAAAGTAATTCGGATAGAATATGGTCCCAAACTGTAAATACATACCCGTCTTTGGTGCGGTGACGTTTGTTATGGTCGCCACCCGCACGCCTGGCACCTGGATGTCGGAGCCATTTGCGATCGACTGTTTTGCACCGCGAAATCAGATACAGTTTGTGCGATGGGCATGACGAACAACGTCTCGGCCGGCGAGGTCGGGCCCGGTAAGACGTCCAAATGCTATGGCGGAAAATCTGCACATTTATTATAATCGCATGTTTTTGGTACACCGCACCGCACGTGAGCAATTCGCGCCGCGTTCTTCAGTATGCCGCACCACTCTTGAGCAGTTTACGCCGCGTCCTGCGCCGCGATCACACTTATTTGGTGGGACTCAGAAATCAGAGGCATAGTATAATTGGTAGCTATGTGTCACATCAGTTATCTAAGAGAATCAAGGCTGCAACCGAGGAAACCCTCAGAGGAATAGACAACTGTTGGGCCTGTTGAAGTGGTTGACTGTGAAGGTTGGGTATCCCAAGCGATCAATTGTCCCAACCTTGAAGGATGAATGGTTTATTGAAATATTTAGGATTTATTCTTATCCTGTCTGGGTCGCTCTTCATGATTACTAATTCATTCTAGACCCATGACATCATTGTTCTAGACCGATAACATCATACTTATTCTTATCTTCAGATGACGTCATATTATATCATTATGGTGTCATATCGCACCATTCTCTTGGCATATTGCGCCATAGATAAGCGCACCTTTTGCTATTGGCTACCTATTGTTGTGCATTACACAGCCCTTCATCCTTTATGGATACTTTCACAATATGTACAAACAATCCTGTACTGTATTTAAACCCGGCTCTTTCAGAGCCCACAATTTAAGTTCTTTACTTCGTACCCACGTTGTGAATAACTTCTAGCAACTTGTTTGCAAGTGCACTACAGCAAGTGAGTACTCTCCCTCACTGGGTTTACCCTTCTGCTGTTGCCTCTGCACTGAAAGAGACTTGCAATCTCTTTAGGTTATGAGCCCC
>JBBPRR010001160.1:0-12554 GCA_038093115.1 Hortiboletus flavorubellus | reverse complement strand
ACCAGACTTTAGGCTGAAACGATCTTTAACAACCAATCTGTAAACTTACGTGGAGGATTGGCGAACAAACCACGGCTCCTGGTACACTAAATCTCCCCCCCTTCTATTTGGACTATATCCATTTCTCCCAACTCTGCCAAGGGTAGACTACTCGTACCTCCCTTGAGCAAAGTGTTCTAGCCCGTGGAGATAAGACACGTTGTCTGGGGACCACCGATTTTGGTTGGTTCTTCGTCGTGTTGTCTAGAAGGAAGACAGCGGTAAGATATTGTGGAGTGGCGATGTTTTTGAACAGCAGTGACACCTGGGTGCAAGTGCAAAAATCGAAAATGCTAAGCAAACCAATGATAATATGCAAGAGTTCGTTTGGGAGAGATAGTTTGACAGGAAGTGGACTAGATGGGTCATCCTTTCTCTTGTGCTTTAAGTGCTGTAAGGTTGAAGTTGAAACAAGATGATGTGATAACTGAGAGCAAGGACTACCTTCTTAACAGTTGTTTCTGGTTGGGAGGGTGCCACGAACGCATAATCAGGGGGGCCATCTCCTCTCACATTGAGCAGAGTTTCTTGAGTTATTTTGGTAAGGGAAGGTCGTTTGGAAGGGAGTAGATCGAAGGGATCATCCTCTCTCTTGTGTTTTAAGTACTGTAGGGCTGAAGTTGAGACAAGACGATGCGATGACTGAGAGCATGTACTACCTTCTTGACAGCTGCTCCTGGTTGGGAAGGTGCCATGAACACATAATCGGGGGGCCATCTCCTCTCACATTGAGCAGAGGAGTTTCTTGAGTTATTTCGGTAAGGGGAGGTCATTTGAAAGGGAGTAAATCGGAGGGATCATCCTCTCTCTTGCAATTTAAGTGCTGTAGGACTAAAGACATTTCAGACTGATTGGCGGGACATGATTGACAGATCTTGAAGGACTGGATGGATTGCGAGCGACTGATGATATTACCCATGAGGGAACAATTTTTGACGAGCGACAAACATTGGAGACAAAGTTTAAGTATGATGCAGACCTGAGGCGAAAGAGCTGATTGAAAAGGGATGGAATGATCAACAATAAGTGGTATCGAGGTACGCACCTTTGGCCCCATGATGAACAAAGAGTGAAAAGTGGAATTCAGAACACAATACCAGTAAGCCAGTTTGCCCTACCTACCTACGCCAGTGAATGAAAACAATAGAGAACGGTCAATTGACGATAATTAACTCATGCACCTGTTGTATGCTCTGGTTACATGTACTAGAGCAATCTGACCCGTGGAACTACACTGCAATGGGTTTAGTCGATATACCATCTCAAAGCGCGGGATTTATAAGGGAGATATTGCATACGCCTTGGATTTCAACACTGAAATTATGGAACTGCACATCCTCATAGCCCCACGGAGATTGAAGCCAAAGAAACGTCTCACAAAGGAGCAAAGTCTGGGCCAATGTACACAATCCTGCCGTCTTTTCTCTCCTGAGGAGCATTGCGGCCAATCATGACAGTCATGCTGTGGTCTACCCTGTTATCAATACAAGGAACAAATCTTTCTTTCCCAAAACATACACTTCTATCTAAAAACAGGCAACACACCTTAAGAAGCACAAGAAGTAGCCATCATGGTGTTCAACCCAACTCAGTTTAACTCAACGCAATTCCTTGTGGATCTATATGCATTACAAGGGAAAGATGAACATTTTGTGTTTATCACCTTGCAAATTGGTCTTATGACTGGCCACTCTACCAGACTACAACAGCAAGCTGCTATCCTGCAGCAGGAGCTAGATCAATAGACCATTCAAGAAGGTTGAAGTATTCACCAATCCCAATGAATTTAAAGGAGAACTTGGAAAGTTTAAAGATTGCTGGCTAAAGATAAAAACATGGCTTTTGTTGAATAGTGACGCAATTTGCCCACAATCATATGATGCTGTAGTTGCTGTTCTCTCTTGCATGATAGGATCATGAGCACTTAGATTTGCTCATCCACATCTAGATAAAGGAACAACCTACATGTGGACAGAACTCAAAACAGAGATTCAAGCTCAGTTTCATCCAACTGCTAAACCAAATTGGACATTGGAGAAAATTTGGAATCTCAAACAATCCAAAAAGATGAGAGCCTGTGTTATGTAGATCTGTTCTGTAGATACTACCATGAGGCAAAGATCAGTGTAACATACACAATCAACATCCTCAAACAGAACATGCTCCCATCTATCTGAGAAGAAATTATTTGTAATGGAGAACGAACAGATGATCTTGATGATTATCTAAAAGTAGTATTGGACACTGGACAACAGATGGAGTTGATCAGATTTTTTCAGCAAAGGAAGTCCAGATATTCAACTGCCAACTGGTCCAATATACCACGGACATCTATTTATAGAGTTCTGATAGCAATGGATGTCAATACCCTTCAATACAAATATGACTCAGAAAATGAGTCAGATGATGAAAAACTTATTGCCACCACATTATTTAAAAAGGTCAGAAAATTCAAAAACATGAAGTCTTGTATGACATAAGGATGTTTTAACTGTGGAGGAATGAATCACCAAATCAAGGATTGTTGAAAATCATCGACCAAATGTGATCAGTGTAAATGGCATCAAGGAAAACATTACAAGAATTGTTCCAAGTACTGATGTCAACTCCAAGCTCTTGAGAAAGAAGATGAAGAAGAAGAGTTTCCAGATTACATCCCATCTGAAGATGAATTGGATGATGAATCTCAGAAGGGAAAAGAAAAATTGAAGTAAACGATCCGGGTGTTTATTTCGATACCACATCTCTTATCACTGACCCTTACCTTACTAACATGCCTAGTAATGAAATACACTTGTCTCACAGTCAAGTGAAGTCTCTAGCAGGACTAGAGCTTGGTTGGGACTCTAAACCAATGTTTAATTCCACTTTAACACAAAACCCAGAACCGTTTGAAGAACAACAGGTACATTCTTTAAACCCCAGAGAAATCAACTTGGACATTTCTATTGCGCCAGCTAACTGGAAGGAACAAATCAACCCAGCTACTGCTCTTTTGCACTCTGAAGCTAATGCTATTTGTATAGATACAAAGTTTGCTAACAAACTACGTTTTCCAATGACTAAACCAGAATGACCAATTCCTATTTATAATATGGATGAAATATGTAATTCTGCAGGATTTATTACCCATAGTGTGGATATAACTGCCAACTATCAGGGTTATGCAGAACGATTAAAAGTAGAAGTCACTGATTTTGGAAAGAATCAAATAATTCTAGAATATATGTACATGGCTAAAGCAGCACAACCCTAATATAGACTGGACAACTGGAGATGTACAAATGACACGATGCTTTAAGCAATGTGCTTCTCTTCATCATATCTCATGGATGGATGAAATAGATGATAATGAATGAGAAGCCCTCCATTACATCCATGCCATAAAAATAAAAATGCAATTAGAAGAACCTCCCAAAAAGGATTCAGAATAGATGTCATTAAGAAAACCTTGGGATCATGCAATTGACTTGAAAGACACATTTGTGGCAAAGAAGAATGTTTCATTCCTCTCTCTATCACGGATAAACAAGAAGTTATGGACTTTGTTAAAGATCAGTTAAAGAAAGGATATATCTGTCCTTCTAAGTCTTCACAAATATCTTCTGTCTTCTTTGTTCCAAAGAAAGATGGATGCAAATGCATGGTACAAGATTATTATTACCTCAATGAGCATACCGTGAAAAACAACTATCCACTCCCACTCATTTTGCAGCTTGTAGATAAGTTGCAAGGAGCTAAATGGTTTACCAAAATAGACCTATGTTGGGGATATAATAACATACACATTAAAGAAGATGACGAATAGAAAGCAGTGTTCATTTGTCATTGAGGAAGTTTCGAACCCCTTGTCATGTACATTGGGCTTTGCAACTCTCCCACCACCTTCTAGACCATGACAAGTGAAATGTTCGCTGACATGCCTGGAGTAGAAGTCTACATTGATGACATCATGATTTTTACAAAATTCCTTGATGTTAAAATTCATAAACAAGTCATATTAAAAGTACTTCAACGACTAGAAGACAATGACTTATTTTCCAAATCAGAAAAATGCACCTTTAGTATCAAAGAAGTAGAATTACTTGGAATGTATGTTTCACATGATGGAATCAAAATGGATAATGAAAAGGTAAAAAAGCCATTCAGGAATGGCCTGTACCTACCAATATAAAAGGTGTTAGAAGTTTCCTTGGATTAATCAACTTCTACAGAAGATTCATCAAGGATTATGTAGAGATCACTAGATCCCTGACAGCCCTAACTAAGAAAGACAAACCTTTTGTCTGGAATGAAACTCATCAAAAGGTATTTGACATATTGGAACACACATTCACCATGGCACCTATCCTATGTAGCTTATACCAATAATAACACATGCTTTTGTTTGGAAACAGATGCATCAGATTACACAATAGGAGCCATGCTATCTATAGAAAAAGACAGAAAATGGCACCCCATTCCATTCTCTTCACATTCCATGACCAAAAAAGAATGGAACTACTCTGTAGCAGATAAAGAAATGCTTTTCATCATCCGCAGTTTAGAACAATGGTGTCAGTACCTTGGAGGAGCTTGCCACACATTTGAAATATGGAGTGATCATGCAAATCTACAATGGTTTATGAAATGACAAGACTTTAACCATTGACAAGCTCAGTGGTCTCTTTATTTAGATAGGTTAGACCACAAATGACTTTACAAGTCTGAAGCAACAATGGGAAAGGCTGATGCCTTGTCTTGACAAGAAGATTATGCTATCAGTATTGATGATGATAACAGGGATGTGATCATAATTGCACCTGAGCATATCATCTTGACAATTATCACTATGACTACCGATTTAGAAGCTTTACTTGATCATATCAAGTAAGCCACACATCTGCTGAAAGAGTTGGAGATTGTGAAGTTGCAAAAGGTACATCACATCACTCTTGAATCAGATGATGGCACATTGTGGAAAGACTCCCACAAACAAATATTTATTCTTAAAAATCAGGATCTTCATATGAAGATACTTAGACTTCATCATGATACACTGGTTGCAGGACATCCCAGTATAGACAAGACATTAGAACTCATCCAACAAAGCTACACTTGGCTAGGATTGCCAACACTTGTCAAAGACTACATATTTCACTGTACAAGATGTACATATTTTAATGAATCAAACATTGCCCCAACAGGCAAACTCCTACCACTAGATATTCCTAATATGCCTTGGATAGATATCATTACAGATTTCATCACAGACCTTCCCCTTTCCAATGGCTTCAACTCTATTCTCATAATCATTGATTGATTCTCTAAAAAAGTTGAATTTATTCCGTCCAACAAAATGGTCATGGGTATGGATACAGCTTGTTTATATTTGCATAATGTCTGGAAAACCATGGTATACCACAATCCATTGTCTCAGATTGTGGCCCACAAATTGCTTCATGCTTCGCAGGTCATGAAGGATTTTTGCAAATAATTTAGTATCCAGCCAAAGTTGTCCACTACATTTCATCCACAAATAGATGAACAAACAGAATGCATGAATCGTGACCTACAGCAGTATTTGCATCTCTTTACTGTTGAAAAACAGGACTCATGGGCAGACTGGCTCCCTATGGCACAATTCTTATACAACTCAAAGAAACAAGTGTCAACACAAAAGTCACCCTTTGAGATTATAAGGTTCTACGTTCCTAAAATGAGTTTTGAACAACAGTAAGTGAAAGCACTGGTTGCTGACACATTTGCATCTGAAATGCAAAATATGTTGTAACAAACAAAAGAAAACCTTACCAAAGCACAAGCTTGTATGAAAGAACAAGCAGATCGTTACTGGTCTGGTACTCCTAGTTACTCCATGGGAGATGAAGTCTGGCTTTCTACAACAAATCTTAAATTAAGTTATGCTTTTAAAAAAAACTAAAGGAATGCTAGATTGGACCTTACACCATCATTGAACTGATGGGCCCTAACGCAGTCAAGCTGTGCTTGCCTTGCACAATAAGAATTCACCTTGTTGTCAACATCTCCTATATCCATTGTAATAAGAAATGCCTTGATGGTCAGCCTTCCTTCAAATCTGGGCCTGTACTAGTTATGGAAAAATGAGAGGAAGAATATGAGGTTGACTTTATTACTGATTCGCACCTCAAGGGTACCCATCCGTCTTCTTTCTAGACAAGACGACAAAGAATCAATCAAAATAGATAATCCCCAGACAATGTGTCTTGTCTCCACAGGCTAGAATACTTTGCTCAAGGGAAGTATGAGAAGTCTACCCTTGGTGGAGTTAGGGGTAATGGATATAATTCCAAGGAGGAAGGGGAAATTTAGTATACCAGGAGCCATGATTTGTTTGCCCATCCTTCACATAAGTTTACAGATTGATTGTTAAAGATGGTTTCAGCCTATAGTCTGGTTAGTAAGGGTGATCCTAGGTGTATTACACACCTAGCGAGCTCAAGATAATGGCAATAGGTTGCCTAGTAACTGTGGAAACTTGTACTTGGATAGTATGAAGGGTGGGCAATTTACAGGAACTTGGCCTAGGTTTCACCTAATGCTAATGATTTGTGGGTAGGGAACTCCTGGGAATATTACATCCAGAAGTGGTGATTAGGTAAGCAAAAGGTCGTGTCAGGTCACTTAGTCACTTAGCTAATTATAGCAAACTCAGTCTTGTTGTATACTAAGGAGCTACAACTAAAGGTTGGAAAATATAGACTTAGACTAATCCCTTAGGATAGTAAGTCTAGGCAAGGTAGTGGTAGGAGTCCTATAGGTAGATTGTCCAAGATGCTCAGTTACTGGTTGATAGTTAACTTGATAGTACACTTAGTAGACTCAGAAAGGTTATTATAACTTAATCTTATTGTCTTATCTAAGAGGTAGGCAAGTTTGGCTTAGAGAGGCAAAGTGTAGCCTTTATTTGGTACTACAGGATGCTTAGGTTGCTTACTAATAGGGACCAGATGCCTTTTGTTGCCTAAAAAGGAAATTCTCCCAAAATGATAGTTTTAGATACAGTCCTTTACTTTAGGTACAAGTCCTAATAGCCTAGTATTAGGTCTAAAATCCTATTTACTTCACTCTGGGATACCCTGCCTTATCAGGTCTTATTAGGCTTTCCAGGGGATCTCTTATCAAATAAAATTCTCTCTATAGGCCAAAATATTCCCCTTTATATATATAAATACAAGAGGTTGTGCTAGCTAATCAGAGGACTTGGTGGCTTATAAATTAAGGCACAATCACTTACTAATACCAGGCACAAGCTGTCAAACCCAGGCACACTAAGAGAAAACACTTTGAGCAAAGGAGTTCAAATTTGGAATGCTTTGCCAAAGAGACTGGCTATGCTATGCAGGGCTGTACAGACTAATGGGGACAAGGTCACATGGTAGCTAGGGGTCACATGATCACTTTGTCTTACTGACACCTAGCTAAGTAATCAGATAAATACAGAGAAATCAAGAGAATAGTATGCTTTGTATATATGTGCTAGTATAAGGGTATGACCAGAGAGATTAATGAATATCTCAATGACCAGTGAGTGGAAAAATTTGGAAAAATAGGAGTATGTAGCTCATGATAGGGGCTATCATTTCCTGTGGTATCAAAGGGTATTGTCTACAGGGAGCTGTGGAAATTCCACTTCTCAGATAATTGCTTTATTACATATATATGTGAGACTAGTTTCATACAGGTCATCACCTTGTCCTTAAGTTCAACCACAATAAAGGTTTTCAAACACCCTCAATTACATTCCCTCTCAACACTCACAAGTCATACACCTTTCATGCCCATTATTTAATACATTGCTCATATTTGTACTCTTTCTTTTACTTCACAATAGAGGCCACACCACAAAAGCATGCATGTACAAGAAAAAATGAGCAGAAGACACTTCCTTCACACTTGGTCTAGCCCAGCCACATCAAGAATGATCTGCCAGAGAATGCTAATGGCCAGGATATCTCCATGGAAGATAATTCAAATGAGAACAAGGATGTTGAAATCGATGTGTTTCAAGTGTTCCTGTTATAGGCCAAGTGATTTGCCTAGACCCCCCATCCCATGGTGTTCTGATATCTATTGTGACATGGCATCAACTTCCACTTGTACCTATTCATAAATATAGTACACATACTCCAGTATATTTTTTTTCTTGAGTCATGAAAACCTACATTGTTAATATGTCAAATGACACTATATTTATGATTAAAATGAATCTCTGTGATGGAACTCTTTCCTTACTGTGCATGTTGTTACTATCTCCCAACACACTCCACAGCAAAGTTAATCAGAGTCTAATAGTATTTATTATATCTCTATCTCCCTTGTTTCCTTTGTCTTATATTCCAAGTTTACTTTTGAAGTTGTCCTTCTGTTCAAAATTACATAATGAACATCCTGCGTTAGATAGTACCAGCTCTTTATTGGTATACTTTGCTTCCTCCCATTTGTAGCTACACAGTCCAACACCTCAATTTGTCTTGACAGTACTACTTCTAATGATGTCTTCTCTGACTCTGACTTGCTGTCCATTATCTCCAACTCTGGCTCTTATTCAAGTATGAATAACAATAGTGATCCAGAGTCAGATCCAATGAACGATCACATCAATGATCCCATCACAGCTGATTCAAGAGGCACCTACTAGTATTTCATTCAATATTACATACATTCCTCCTCACCAGCAGGCAAATGATCCTGTAGATCAGCTTGACATCCTCACAGCCATTCAGCATGAAACATGTTCACAGCATAATTATACACACCAATTGAACAACCTGGATAAAGCAACTGTTAACCTCTCTATATTCAAAAACCTTTATGCAAGCAGAAATGCTCGCTCCACCATTAACCTCCTAAGGTAGAGAATGGACATCCGTGTTGATGCCCACTTCACAGTGAATCTTGAAGATGACAATGTTCTTTTATACTTTTTTGATCACTTCCTTGATTATACATTGTATCTTAACAACAGGCCTGATCTTGATACCATCCTGCCTAATTAGATTGCAAATCACCAATGGTATGTCAACCTCACATTCTCTAAAATGTAAACTTTGATCCAATATCAAGAGATCTTTTCCATTCTCCACAACTGGTCATATGATATATATTGGTATGCATGGCCAAGAGGAAATATGACTTGTTTTCATGCCTTGTATCCTTATGCAACATTCCAGTTCCAAGCCAGACATGTCACCATTGCATGCTCCTTTGATCACCTTGATCCCTGCTCATGCATACATGGTCATGATATTCTTTACAGCATACCTGTATCAAATGAATTGTCATGACATTCATTGTTTCAATCAATATTCCAAGCCAATCACACAGAAGAAGGTCATGGACTCATTCAATATACTGTGAGTGGTCCATCCCCTTCTTTTCCCTCCTTTTCTTATTCACTATCTTGTTTATTACTCTCTAGAGGAAGACTTGATGAACCTAATTGGGTCATGCAATTGATGCAACAAGATGTCATCAACCTTCACAATGACCTGATAATATGTTGGAAAGAATGGATGCAGCATGCTTCTAACTCATGAAAGGCTGACAGCTTTCTATTGGAGAATATTCCAGTTGTGATGATGATGTGGTTTGAACAAAAATCAACCACTTCAACCTGACACTACTTTTGAAATTGAGCACAATGCTTGGAACAGTGACAGGGATCTGACACACATGCAGCTTCTCATGGTCTCCATAGCACACCACATCAAGTGCATCACATTTACTCTTTACCAGCTGCCCTGTGTATATTTTAACGAGTTACAATCTAGGTTCTGTAAAATAACTCATTTCACATGGCTTGACAATGATGCCATCGTGCAGGAACACCCCAACCTGTATGATCTACCTTCTATTGATTTAGGGAGGTCAAGAATATCCAATCTACACCATGTTTCAAAAAAATATGAAACCAGCAAATAAAGCCAATATATGATGTGGAAGGGTTTGTTGTCCACCATTGCATGCTGAGATTGTATGACATGTCAGAAGGTCTTGTCAATCTTAAGAAAGTTGACAACCTTTTTCCCAATGATAAGAACAGTGCAAAAGTATTCAATACCTACCCATTTACATTTATTAAGATTTATGGAAATGTGCAGGCCTGCAGAATGATCATGCTATTTGACTGGGTGATATGGGAAGCAAATATCATCCTGACAATGAAGACAATGACAATCCTGACTGTATAAGAGGCACCCCTGTCATTTGTGACATGCATTGCCAAACAGACAATTTCATTTCCCATTACATCCATGATCAGGCCTATTTGCAATATGTGCAGCTTGAGATTATTGGATCTATATTCACGGGCACTACCATAGTAACAAAGGCTCACAAGCAGTGTTTTCTTCAATATAAACACTACTGTTAGGTTGCCCTGCCTCATGAGTGGCATGGCATGACCCTCTTTGACTTTAATTGGAGACAACAACCTCAAGCAATTTGTTTAAAGCAGACCTACGTCATTGACATCTTTAGACTATCACCGGACCATTGGAACAGTGCATACATGATCCAGTTGAGCTACATCTGCTATCAGATTCATCTTCACTCAAAACAATATATGACCATCTTGTTAAATGTGTGTGCAAGTACATTAGGCACCTGATTGTCACAGCTCTGCTCATGCATTGTTTATAACCCTTCACACTTGAGGTTCGTTTTGAGCTTTGGACAATAAAAAATCCAATTTATACAATCCTTTGATCCATTCAGGACATTCTACATATTATCACTTGGACAACCTTCCCAATCACATCACTAATCAAAATGATATGGGTGGAGTGCAATCAAATCATCATCAAAGGAGGGGATATCTCTTTCCACAACATCAAATTCATGGCAGTGCTTGAGTGCATGCTCAATTATGCTCACACAGGATCTGGAAGGGTCCTGTGTCCACATTGATGAATAGATCTAGCAGCCCTTATTTTGCCTTCATTTCATTTCATTTGTGTCTGTTTTGATTTTCCACCATTTTGAAACAGACAGATATATTCAGCAGCTGCTTTCTTTTTGTCACATCCTCGTTCCACTTATTTTCAACACTTGGTCCTTTGAGCTATACCCCCTTAATACTATTCATTCTATCTCTACTAGTACTCAATGATCTATGTGTGACTACTGTGACATGAGTTGTGACAATGAGTGAGTCTTTCATTTCATTTATCTTGTTTATTCATTTTGAAATGGTGGAAAATCACAACAGATGTAAATGAAATAAAACAAAGGCAAAGTAAGGGCTGCTGAATGAGTCCTAAGGGTCTTTAAGTGCAAATCCAGCTGGTACCACTTGATCTATTTGATATTATTTGGGAACTACCTCTCGGCCATAAAACACTATCATAATCTCCATGATGGCCAACTTGCACTTGCACTAGTATTTATACTTCTCTCTGAGTTCACATTAACTCCAAACTGTCAAGATATTTGATCTGTTTCTTTCAGATGACTCATCTAAAAATTTCATGAACATCCAACAGAGTGGCACAACATGGAAGCCCTCACACTTCATTGTTGAGTTTATAGGGAAGGTGTTGGAAAGATTATTAAAGTTAAGATTTCAACTATAAAGACTATTGCAGCTTCAAGAAGCCATTAAAAACAAGGCACAGATGGACTTGGCCATGTACACACTAGCTGTTTACAAGCCCAAGGATCCCTTGTCCAAATCCTATAAAGAGAACCTTAGCAAGTTCATCCTTTCACAGCATGGAAAATTCTTGGAGATGGGATATGATGAGCTATCAGAGATATTTCCAACACTGCCACCCAAGTGCCACATCCATATCATAGTAGGTATGTACCAGAGGCAATTCAAGTTTTTCCTTGCAATTAATTCTTGTTCTCCAGGTGCTCCATACTTGATGGTTGTTTGCTGGGTATGAAAAAGCACTCTTGATGCCAGATTTCAAATCTTAATCTGAGCTGATACAACCATATCTGAATTTAAATGTTACATTAGAGCAATACATCTGCAGCTTAAAAACATGGCCAACCAGCATTATATATACTCTTATATAGGATATCAGGAGAGAAGGATGAACTCTGGGAGAGTCTTAACAAGATGAGTTACAGTGAACTACTCCATAAAACAACCTAAAGCTCTTGCTGAGGCTGCTTGCTCTTGAATACACTTGGTATCTAACTTCTTAAGGACATAGTTTAGGGGAATCAACCCACATAAGGATAGGGAAAGAGGAGTGAGTCAGCCAGAGGAGTAGAAGGGAAAACTCCAAGGAGGGCAAGACTGGGGAGCCTTGGCCACTGCTTGGGGGGCTTTATATACTACATAAAGTATGTACATGTTGTGCATAGATCTATAGATAAGATGAGTCCCTAAACATGTGTGCAACACATGTATCAGTACAGCCATGGAATGGAAGCATAACATGAGGGGAAAGCATGAAAAGAAGCAAGAACATGAGGAAGGGGGGTGTAAATAATGAAATAGAAGCATAATCCTGACCATGAGGATGTGGCAGAGATCA
>JBBPRR010001159.1:0-12576 GCA_038093115.1 Hortiboletus flavorubellus | reverse complement strand
CCACCAAAAGTGAATAAACCGTTGCAATGGACCTGTCATTTTAAAATGTCCATATCTCCACAGCCACTGGGCCAAATCACATGACCCAGGAACCAACTCGTAGCTAGGAGTGTGTACATAATTTCGTCTGACTAATGCTAAGCGAGATTCCCACAGGTGATTGCAGCGCGCTTCGCACGCTGGATTGGAGTTAGGCTTGCAACGGTTTTTGGAGTCACTGTAAATGTCTTTTGTTTTTATATCATCCACTTGATCTCCTTAGGATTGGTGTACATGGGAGAATATTCCAAATTAGGTGAGTAGCAGGAAGCATACTTGTCCTTGAAGCTGCTTTAGCCATTGCTGAAATTGTTATCATTTGTCAATTTTTTAGCAGTGCTGGGATCAGAAGGGGGGGAGGTAGGGGTATATACATCTTTCATCCAAATTGGAGCAAGGTTATGGTGCTGGGCTAGATCTTGCACTATTCTTTGTCAATCATAAGAGTTGGTGAGGGTGGTACTGTGAGGGGGTATTTGTAGGTTGTAGGGTAGTAAAGAGAGCAGATATCTTATTATTGCTCTCCTCTTGCTTTACCAAATTTGCTTCTTGGAGAAGGGCAGTATGTTGTTGAAGCTCACCCAAGTTCTGGACAAGTGATATGGCCATATTATTGACAGTGGGAGGAGAAGTGGGAAAGGAGATAATGTCCTGTGAGGAGCAAAGCAACTCCTTGAGGTTCTGATAGTAATATGGAAGAAGGATTTCTTGACTTCACATCTTGTGAATACCATAAAAGGTAAGGGCAATCAAATCTTATGCCTGTCATCCAGCAATTGTGACATCAGCAAAATTATGCAAGGAATGTCAATCTGATAGTTGACAGGTGGTAGTAATATGGAAATTATGTAGGCCACACCAGTTACAGCCTCAATATAGTCAATTACTGGTAGAATTGTAATGTACTATGTCAAATTATACATAATAAGATTGGCATGGCAATTGCCTATTGTAGCATAAACAAGGGAATAAATAGAGGTGAGACAAGTGTTATGATATGAAAGAGTGGTGGTGCCATACTTAGTAATAGTAGGATCAGATTGAAATAATTAAAAACAAACCTCCTTGAGAGGAGTCTTTGTCAGGGTCATTGTTTTCTGCATTTAAATGACCATGCCTCCTTCTAATTTATACTATTCATACTCTATGTGGTCTGTTGTATCATACTATCTGTGGCTTGCACTTTTAGATGTAATGCAGTCTAATATTTGTGATAGGTGACACTTGGTTATCTCTTTGGATAACTGTTGTGGCACTTCCATTACTATGATTCCTAGTTATGTCATATTAGTGGTATGCTATGTTACTAAGCCAATGGGTGGCTTAGTAATATTGGCATCTTCTAAAAGTGCTAATATTATCATTTTGCCTATTTTTAAAGAATAAAGAGCAGATAAAAAGATTGGTGTGTGTAAAGAAATGAAATTTGAACCTAACATGACACATGAGAGGATCAATAGTTGGGCTCATATGTAGGAATAGGCCAAGAGTTGAGGAGGCTGCAAAAGTGGGAAACTCAGCCCAGAGTTTTAGAATAAGTAGAGTAAGGTATACCTAAAGTGTCTCTATGTGTACTTTTACAAAGAAGAAGGTAGGAATTTGCTAATATATGTACCATGAATGATAGGAAGAATGGAAAGAAAGTAAAAACATGATGTGTGTGTTACTAGAGAATTGAATGGTGTACATGCCATCAAGAGCAACAACAGCAGGGTAGAAGGGAAGAAATGATGTTGACATCACTAAGAACAATTAAATGCAACTAAGGCAGGTACAGTGACTTCAAAAACCATTGCAATGCCTAACCCCAATCCAGCACGCGAAGCGCGCTGCAATCATCCATGGGAATCTCACTTAGTATTAGTCAGACGAAATTATGTACACACTCCTGGCTACAAGTCGGTCCCTGGGTCATGTGATTTGGCCCAGTGGCTGTGGAGATATGGCCATTTTAAAATGACAGGTCCATTGCAGCAGTTTATTCACTTTTGATGAATAAGGTGGGATCTTAATAAAGTTAGCTGATGTTTGGTAATGTTTGGTCACACAAACATTGATCTATATATAAACATTATGTCTGAGTTTAAAAAAGTTCACACACTTATTAATTTCCAATCACAATCATCATAAGATCTCTTTTTACTATTCAAAGAAATATCATTCTTAATATGCTTGATGCAGGTTACTCCATACCTCTACCACTGGTGTACATGTCTTTACCATACCCACACTCTACCTCAAAGAGTGTTCTGAAGTCCAGAAGTCCATTGGAGGCTGCCCATTCAAGCTTTCCCTAACTAATATTTGTCATGCTATTCATTTTATTATCATTTTCAAGGTAAAAAATGACATCCAAGTGATCAAGTCACTTGCCAATACAGTATCATTAAACAACCCCTCTCCTCCAATACAATCTGCTAGCACTTGAAAAAGTCTGGCATAAAAGCTGTAGTAACAATAAAACAGCCTTTTCTCTTTATTAAGTATTATAAAACTTGTCTGAACATTGCCCATGTCCACAGGCACTGATTGTGGAGTACTAAAAGAAGATAGGAAAGTTCAATGGGACCAAAATTGATCACCTAGGGTCAAATGGGCATGAAAAAGGCCATATGAGAGGTTGAATAATAGATTGATGGAGAAAGCTATTAAGCTTAAGAAAAGATATGTAATGGTGTGAAGGTGTACAATTTGCCAGGGTGTTTGATATATTGCCAAGATGATGGTAGGATGGATGAGCACCCATATCTTCATATTTTGAAGAATTAATTGCTAAATATCCTATAGGATTGTGGTTTTAATTCTTCTGATATAATCTTTAAACAAGATAATAATCCCAAGCACACCTGCAGGAACTGGGGTAATGGCTATAAATGTAATATTTTGTGGCTATGGTATTGCCTGCACAGTCTCCCAACTGAAATCCCACTAAATATCTTTGAGGTCATCTCAAAAAGATACATGTATCTTTATAGTGGAATTGAGAGATTATATGATGATAGGAGTTAGAAATTGATAAGTGTGTGAACTTTTTTAAACTCAGACATAATGTTTATATATGGATCAATGTTTGTGTGACCAAACATTACCAAATATCAGCTAATTTCATTAAAATACCATCTTACCCACCAAGAGTAAATAAGCGATTGCAATGGACCTGTCATTTTAAAATGGCCATATCTCCACAGCCACTGGGCCAAATCACATGACTCAGGGACCGACTTGTAGCCAGGAGTGTGTACATAATTTCATCTGATTAATACTAAGTGAGATTCCCATGGATGATTGCAGCGCGATGGATTTGGGTTAGGCATTGCAATGGTTTTTGGAGTCACTATACTGTAATTTGGTGATGTTCACACCATCAAAGAGAATAAAATGATGTATTGGAGTGTATCTAATGTATAGCTCACTATAACATGCATAAAAAGATGTTGAGGAGAATGTACCAGCAGATGGACAATGGGAAATACAAGCCTGAGACATGACAACCATGGATTATTGTTCCTGTGGAAATTGGTTACTATGTATATGATGTAATATTGATCTGATCATGTGTTAAATATAGTAAACAAGATCTGGGCAGTTAACAAATAACCAGTATTATGCATTACAATAATCAATACTGAGAACTCAACCATTGTGGTGCTGTGAATTGAATGGAAATATACTCTTTGTATTAGAAATAACAACATTGAATACACTATATATGGCTATTCAGACTATTACCAACACTGAGTTACCATCCACATACATAGTTTCTTCACCCACAGCTGCATGCATGCTTGGTCACACTTCAAGGGTTTATTAGAAATCAACAGCCATACTGAGTAATGAAATAGTATCAGTGATACTAGGACCAAACTAGAACAAAGGTAAACCATATGTACATTGCATGACCAAAGGCTCAGAGTATGATTTGTAGTTAGAGAAGTTTTTTGATTGAATAAACCACCATGTTATTGACCTTGGGAGATACAAGGCTAGAAGAATAGGATGAAAAAGACTTGTTGTGGGAGAAAAATCACAGACTTCAAATTATCATATACAATATATATATATATATATTGCAATAATAACATGGAGGTAGTTAAGCCTTGGGTAAACAGAAACTGGACCTCCAAGCCATTGACTATATACTGTACATATATGACTGAAAATCTAGAAGATTAATAAATAGCTAGGAGGTGATGTAGGTAAAAACATAATTCCTTGTTGAAATGCTGTTCCATAGCATAAATGCAAGAGCAAAAGATTGGGCCCATATGTGCAGGTTTTGTAATGGTTTGGATATATATAGGACTCCACACATAACTGGCATATCCATTTTCCACCACCATTCAATTTGCTGTGAGATGCTTTGAGGTTGAAAGAAAATATAAAGAAATCAGACATTAGATTAATAAGCCTGCAAGAGTAATATGTTGGTTGACAGTAATGAAGATCAACCTTGTTCCACTGACCTCTATGCTTATAAGTGAGGATCACCTGGATGGGATGAGATAGTCTGAGGAAGTGACACACAATGCATGATTTAAAGGATTGGCAAAAAATATTGTAGATTTTTCATATGTACAAGCATTCCAATTGTGAGGTCAAGGTCAGGCAGTGGTTATAAAAAGATTGACAAGAGTTTATTGGCTAACCTTGTATATTGCTCTTGGTGGGTATCTTGTAAATGATGGTAAGGGTCTAACACCATGATCAGTAGAGTGAACATAATACATGTGAAAATTGAATATTTATAGTACATGAAAGTAGTACCATTGAATATGAAAAGAATCATCATATGTCCATTGATTCCCTAGTCACTTCTTAAAGCCATCAAGCCAAGGAAAGTCTTCTCCAAGATCATGATATACATTCTGAAAGAAACATGAATGACTATTGTTGATATCCCCATTACTCATGTATACAAAAAGATCTTGTGCAATGTCCAGGCTGTGTTGCATCAAAACAGTCACATGAGCTTGTCAAGCAGGTATTCTATATCCTTGAGGTTGAAGAAGCATCAGATATAGAATGGTAAGGAAATGACTTTTATTTCTACATAATTAGATACAGTAATAAATGGACAGCAAGTATAACTTATCATGGATGGGAATTGGAGTGAAGAAAATCAATGGCCATCTGGATAAGTATTTCAAATATATGGTGGTGAACCTGGTTTGTAAGAGGTCCCTTGTGTTTATAGTCAAAATAATGTGAAAGTTTAGTTAGGTAGAGGTTATCAAAGAAATAAAAGTAATTATTAATGTTAAATGAGAATGAGACAATAAGAATATACATACATGAAATACACCTGGTCAGATGGTTGAATCTTAAAGAGAGTTGGTTGGTGCAAATATTAAAGTAATCAAAAAGCTTACATTAAATTAGTAAAATATAAATAAATAAACATTCTCAATGTCAATCTTAGGATGCTCGGTTTTATTAGTAGTGATGAGTCTGTCAATAATCACCAAAATCTCCTTACGAATCTTTGTATGATTATGAACAAAATAAAATATCCAAATCTTAAGATCAAACATTTCAAGTAGATAGGCAACTTTATTTGCATCTTGGTGAGGATAAGTGAGCACCCCAGCTTGATGCATCAAATTCCAAGATCAAACAGATAGATTATTTCCTGATATTTGTTTTAGAAGTATTATGTTGAGTTTGGCTCCATTCAATGGAGAAACCATCATCAAGTATACTATATTTACATGGTAAATATCAAAAGAAAAATGAAAGTGAGCTATATATCTGATAGATGAAGACATGACACAAGGAATAAAAGAAATATCAAAAGAAAACTGACATTGGTTGAGATCATTGATTCCAGCAAGTAACTTGGATATGGTTTCATAAACATGAGGATGTGTGAAATCAGTAACATGCTTGCTAATATCTTAAGGGAGCATCAAGAATAAGTTGAAATAATAAACAAATGTATACCATACATATCAATTGTCATATTTTATGATATAACCACAGAGTGGAGGAGCCCAAGCTCACTCAGCTCAAAGGAACTGATATTTTTGAAATGATGGACAGTGACCAGATGATCAACTAAAAGTGACTTGCATATATCTATGATGAGATCAAATGGGCATTTGTATAAATTGACATAACTTCCTGGAACAGCTTGGAGGAACAATACAATGCAATGAACATATACTTCATTAAGTTTAAGAAAATTGTTGTTGTTGTATTTCAGAGTCAATGTGATTGTGTTGAAATTGCCAGGCCATTCAATGGCTGTGGCAAACTCAGGAACTGGACTCAGTGAACACCAGACATGAAATCAATCTGTTGAATAGGAAAAGCAAATATCATAGCACTAGAAGCTATTCAAGAGAGGAAAAAACATCTTTATCGTACAAATATAAATAATGACCAATGACCAATATTAAAAAAGGAATCTTTTCAATATGTATAGCCAACATATTTATATAAATGTTTATAAACAAACCAGCCTGAGGTGTTTCAGGCAAAAATGTACAAATCAAAATATATAGAACAAGTTCAAAGATTGAAAGATGGTTTCACAAGAAAAATGCTATAGTAGAGATGACAGTAGGATGATAGCAAATAGTATTGCAATCCTAATTCTCATGATATTGATCCAGCAAGAGAAAGTAGAAAATACAGAGTGGGAGGTTCATGTGGCATAAGAGCTCAACAAATGTTTCATGTGCTTTGCAGTCAGGTTTTAAAGTTCAACAAGGGGAGTCAAGAGGATAAACATCACTGTCTGGACCAGAAAAAAGGTACAAATGAAACAATTCATAATAGTATGCATTAAAAAATCTTCATAATAATGGAGCAATTTTTGCAGTAAGTATTTCAAGACAATATTGATTATCTTATTGAGGAAAAGGGAGGGCTCATTAAGAGATGTTGTGGGAGATTCTGTTAATGCAGAGGAAAATATTATGCTCCTAGTAACATTTTCATAAACATCTGATGAAGCAAAAAAGCAATAGGATGATAAATTATTGATTGTGCACCTGTAAAAAGGGGAGGATTGAGGACATGATCAGCATTGCAAAGCCTGAGTAACCATGTATGAGGACATATAAGCAACATACAAGAATGTATTTTGATTAAGAATGCTAATCAAGAGTGTTCCTCTTCTTACAGGAGTAAGGAAACAAATGTGAAGGAGGGATCTTTGAGTGTTGAATGAATAACTCATAGGGAAATGAACAGGAACAAGGTATGGAGGAATTCATATATGGATAATGGTCAAGGGGGTGAATAAGAGCAGAAATTGTAGGTGGATCATGTGATATTGGAACATGAGGGTTGAAAACTACTGAAAGTAGAGGGAAATGAAATGGGGTAGTGGAATGCTAGGCAGGAGCAGTGTTCAGACAAACAAAAGTATTGTTTTGACAAGAATGATAAAGGAAAAACATGGAAGTAATATTGGGTTCCTGAAAGCACATATAGTCAACTTTAAATCTGTGTTAGAACAGTGGACATACTGATTCAATGTGTTCTATTAGTTGGTGGGTCCACCATTGTGAAATCTTAACAATGCAGATCACAGTCTTGGCCTTCTTGATGAACTCCTCTACTTTATTCATGGCACACTACTAAGCTCAAAAATATGGTGGGAAGTGAAATAGAATGAAATATAGTGAGACTACTCCTAAGTAGGTGATGGATATGACCAGTCAGTAAACTTGATACTGAAATGCTCACATGGCTATAGGAGAGAGAAAGAGGAACTGTAGTGACCAAGCTTTCAAAACAAGAAAGATTTATATATATACTGTATTGCTTTAGCTATACTGTAGGCAACATTTTTCTCATGTGATCAAAGGTGGTAAAAATCAGGTTTTAAGTTATAAACCCTTCTAGAGAAAACCTGAGAAGTATATGATAACATTATCAAAGATTATCTGGAGAAATCTATCACAATGTCAATGGTGATAAAATGTAGAAAATGGAGGAACCTATGGTTATTGAGCAAGTGTATATAGGCATGACAAACCTCCAAAAGATTGATGAGCAAGGATTTGCTACCATGTCAATTTTTACCTATCCATATAGCATAGTTCTGAGGGGAACAAAAGTGATCTGAATGGACATCTACATGACTCATGACAATACTTCTGATGAACAGGATGTAGTAAAATGCCTATGATAGGTGCTTAAGAAAATCATTGAACTGACAAGTAGAATTATTGCTTTCTGAATAAAGTGGATGATTGAAATATGCTGTGATGTCAAGATGCTACAATCCTTGACCAAAAACTGGATGAAATAAGTAATAAGAAGTTCAAAAGGTCCTTCAAGCATCTCAAACACAAAGCTTGTGTGATGTACCCTTGTTGACAAGGACATGGAGGATACACAATTCTTTGTGTTGCTGGAGAAATCTGCTCAAGATTACTGTACATGACAAGATTGTTGGAAAGGATGTGAAAGGGGACTAGATGATTATTTCAAAAAGACAGTGGCAATAGTGATGGAAGAGGTGAGGTATAGTGATCAGCCACATGTTGTGCATATTCTGGTGTAAGAATTGATGAAGCAAAGGCATTGTTCACCTCAGCCAGACAAGCTGGAAGAAAATGAATTGGTAACAAAGATCAAGAACAAGAAGAGGGACCTAAAAGAATACAAAGAGAGCACATACAGTAAGGTGGACATGAGAGATGTATGATGGCAACAAAAATCACAGGGCTTGCATGATCCTGATCCTAACATATGGCAATTACTATAGATGGTGAAGAATCTAAAAAAGCAGTTCTTAATATCCTACAACACTACTCTTTGATTGCAAAATCAACTACTGTATGGCTTTGATTTTTTTGAGATCAATATCAAAAGAGTACAAATAAGGAGAAATACTTAAGTAAATGAGATGTAATACACCCAAGTCCTCCGTACCTCACAAACCCAAACCTCAAGATAATGACTGATATTGTCAAATGATAAGGATTCATGCAGAATGGCCTTCTTGGGGCTGCAATTGGGATTATTTTTGGCATTATCATGCTATCTGGGACAGTCTTCCTCAATATACAGAACCTGAGTTCCCTGTCCCATTTCATGGCATGCACTTCACATATACCATTCCACCCATTCACCTCTTGTCCAATGTTCAATTTGATGAAAAATGTGTGAAAGTGTACCTTATCTGGATTTGTATGCACTACATTTGATTGCTTTGCTATCAAGGTTATTATATCAACAACAATTCTTCACAACTTGTCATCACAATGAACAATAATGCCCCCCCCTCCCCTTTCCACCTCCACACCCAGATATGGTGGAATGTTTTGTCAGGACATTGATGGAGGAAGAACAGTTGGCCCTTCCAATCTAATTATGATCATCACATGTTCTGGCATCATGGTGGTCCTCAAATACTTGGCTTTTCGGAAAAAGAATTGGAGCAGGACAATCCTCCTGATGCATACTATTTTCTCTAATAACTTGTCTTCTCTCCTCTCTCCTGGCTGTCGATTAGAGCTCAAGAATATTCAAAGCAAGACCCTCTGCAACATGATTGTATACATATGATCTTGCACTCACCAATCACACGTTGCAATTTGAGGAGACAGACGATTTCATTGTGCATATTGACTGTATGTCACTTGAAGATTGTCATACTCATTTCAAAGCATATTGGGACTTGTTTCACTTATCCTGGAACATCCAGAAAGTTGCCTTCCCATGGCATGATGCTAGCTGGGAATTCACTTCAAATTGGAAGCTAGCTCTCTCATGGGATTTTTGTTTTCATAATCTTCTTTCCTCCTGGCCTTGCGAAAACAATCTAAAGCATATTGATTGGAATAAGGATCTTTTGGGTTTGGATAAATAATATTTCACAAACTATAGTTGTACTCTTGTCATATTTTATTGTTATACAGTCATGTGTGTGTTGGGTATTACAGTCACTCCCCTTTGACACCTTCCTTCAATTGATACTTTTAACCCTGTTTTCTTTATCATATGTATAATTTTTTTCACATAATTAAAGATACATACACACTATGATGCCAGTTGCAATGCTTTTACTACTGAATATCAGTGTACTGATTGAGGAAGCAGTCAACTGCTTGCATTCGCTCGACCCATTGACCTGCACCAAAGTGTTTGGATGTGAATACTTAGTTATTGTATATGTGATGCTAAACATTTGACTTGAGATTTGAGTTTTCACCTTATTCCCACGGTCTAAATTCTTAGCTAATTGAGGGACATATAGACCATAGTGTCTAGTATATACCTCTATTTTTTCTTATTTGTTCATTCACAGGTTGCGGAGAAATAAAATGATTTCTTCCAACATACTTTTATTACTACCTACAACTACATAACTACTCATTTTCTTAATATCTCTTGTACCCTTTAGTACTTAGCCAAGTGTCAGAGAAGCAAATGGAGCATGTGACTGTGCACAGCATGAGTCATATTAAGTCATATTGAGTCAAAATGAGCCAAATGAGAACTAATCAAAGCACTGCCCCTAGACTGGCAAAATGATCATGTGACCTGCATAGCATGAGTCATAATGAGTCATAATGAGTCACAATGAGTCAGCATGACTCATTGCCAAGCCAAAGGCTATTTTTAGCCATTGCTAGTCATTTTCTGATAGGTTGAGTCAAAGTGAGTTAGTATGAGTGAGTATGAGTCATATCTTGGCACAGCCACCTCGCAACCGAAGGTAGCACAGCCACATATAAATTACTATATAAGGAGCGCGATTCAGCCCCACTTGGAAAGTTCCCTTTTTTAGGAAAAAGGTTCCTATTTGATTGAACTCAACCAATAAGTGTTTACAAGTGCACCCCTCTACAAACAAACAGTGAGGCTGTGTAGAGCAGTTTCCCACGCTATAAATAGAACTACTTAGACCCATAGTTAGGAGTATACTACATCCCTTAGGATAGGGACAGTTAGAACACCTTTAAGGAGAAAACCCCAAAGTGAGCAACTAAAGGGAATAGATCCCCAGCTAAGTAGGGAGATCTAATCGTTCATTAGTACCCTGGGAAAGGGGTCGAGCAGAGCACATTTAAGCTGATTGCCAACTTCTTAATGCATAATAGAATCAGTTTAGCAAAGACTATTCTGTATAACTAAGAGACGTGTGTGAATCAGTAAGTGAGAGTAAAGTGTATTTACGCTACCTACCCAATTGAGCATTTCTAATCGACAGGAGCTAATTGGAAGCCCATTGAGAGCACATCTTAGGGAAGTAACCCTAGTCGCTACACAGTATCTTTCTAACAACCTGAGAGTTGTCTAGAACATTCCCCAACTAACAACAGTACGTTTCATACACCACTCCAATAGAAACCCAGACCCCCAACGTGTTGCTGAATCCCAATCACCCTCAACTTCATTGATGATTGACAAACAAACCACATGCCTGATAGTCAACTCCTTTCTATGAGCTTGATACTTGTTTCTAGTACCAACTTGACCAGGAAAGAGTTTCCTCTTCACCTTGCTACAGGTTTACTATCCATGGAGATAAGATTTAGTTGTCTGGTAACCACTTTCTTAGTGTTTCTACTGATCTTATCTAGAAGAAGACACCATCCTTTCAATTTACAGCCATATACAGCTGTCCTTGTCTAACTGCTTGCAACTAAGCCTGTAGTTTCTTTTGCTCCTTTTCATGTGCTCTTTGCTCTTCTTTATGGGCTCTGTGTGCTTCCTCATAGGCTCCAGTGTGCACTTCGTCCAGCCTTTGTTTCAATTCCCATTGACGATGCAAAGGAATACATATCAATGGTGAGAGTAATCAGGAAAGAGACCAACCTGCTGGTCTATTACATCCTGTTCTACCCTATGCATCTACAGAGACTTTCCTCATTCAATGTGTTACTTTTCACAGATATTCTGGAGGCAGTGATAAAGCTGAACTATTGAAGATGAGGCTGATAATACAGTGCTATCAACCAATGATGATATTTCAGATGTCTACGTTCATTTGACAGCCACTAAGAATACCAAGGACCACAAAAAAACAGCCCACAATAAAGCCCTGAAGAAAAGCGTGAGCAAAAGGCCGATAAGGTCAGTATCCAAGCACAAATGGAAGATAAAGGATCTTTTCATTGGAGATGATGCCACAACTGAGGCAAACATTTTTGTGATCATTCTGCCAAATAGGAAGCTATGCCAGGTAGCCATGGAAGCTGGAGGCCGGCATTGAGTATATCCCTAGTAAAGAACAGATTGTAACAGCTGCCAACTTGCAACTATACTTGATGCATTTATCTTTTTATTTTCTTCACTTCCTCAAGGGTAGATTCCCTTATCAAGCACCTTGGACAGGTGCCACTCCTTCATCAAGTACCCAGGATAGGTGCTACTCCTTATCAGACACTTTCAACAGGTGCAATTTCCTTATCAACAGCACTGGGCATGCACAATCAAGCTATCTATATACTCAGAGTACAGTCAACTCACATTAGATATGTGATAACTCTTATCTGCTGATTGCTGGCAATCTCTATCTAATCTCTAGGATGGTCTGGACCACCCTCCTATGTTTCACCTCTTCACTATGTC
>JBBPRR010001158.1:0-12580 GCA_038093115.1 Hortiboletus flavorubellus | reverse complement strand
CATGCTCCAATTGCTTCTCTGACACTTGGCTAAGTACTTAAGGGTAAAAGAGATATTAAGAAAATGGTTGGCTATGTACTAGTAGGTAGTAATAAAAGTATGTTGAGAGAAATCATTTTGTTTCTCCTCAACCTGTGAATGAACAAATAAGGAAAAATAGGGGTACATACTAGTCACTATGGTCCATATGTGCCTCAATTAGCTAAGCATTTGGACCGTGGGAATATAGTGAAAATTGAAATCTCGGGTCAAATGTCTAGCATCACATATACATTACAGTGGCTCAAATAAGTGTCCCAATGTTTGCATATTTTCCACTAGAGTCAATATTCCCCAACACCTCCTTACCTGGGCTCTAACATGTAAGTATATCAAATAATGTACCTACCCCTGGCTCACTATGAATCCCAAGGTGAAGTGAGTTGGATACAATCCGATGGAATGGCAGTCATTTCAAAATGACATGTTATTGGGACACTTATTTGACCCTGCATTTGACAATCATTATATCATATGTAACATGGATATTTGACAGCTATTGATGATTTTTATGTTGCCAAGCTGTGTAATTATATAAGTGACATAATTTCAAGCAATATAAATATCCTGTTGTTCACTTCAATTGACCTCACCACATCATGGGGTCCATTCCTACCCCTATTAGAGCTATTATTATTATTTTTTCTGAATCTGATCTTTCTGCTAGACAGAGTGCATCTAGAAAAGTCCACTGTTGTCAGAGTTGAGATTTGAAGCACTTTTGAGCCCTTTTGGATGAGTATTTAAATCATTATCCTATTGCAAAATAATGCTCTGCTTAGAAATTTCAAAAATGTTCATGCTAGAAAACAAAGTGTTCTCTAGAATGGACACATACTGCTCAGCATATATCCTCCTCTTCACCTGTACAAGTATCCCCACTCCATTCCAGCCCATACATGTTCAAACCATTAAGAAACCTTCTCCAAACTTCACTATTCTCTTAACTTTCTTGTCTTATAAGGGCTTACTTCTCTTTTTCCACACACATATCCTTCCATGTGATCCAATTCTATTGATTTTTGTCTCATCTGACCAAATAACTCTGATCCAGCCCTTCATAGTCCAGTCCTTGTACTTGAAAGCAAAGTCTAGCTATTTCTTTTTATATTTGATAGACAAGAAAGGCATCTTGTTCTTGATCATAGCCTTTAAAAATATAGTTTTGAAATGTTGCAAAACTTGAGCATAGATAGAAGAGTACAGGACAGAATTGATGAGATGGATGGCTTGGACTATATTATTAATCTTTTCAAAGGTAATACTAGAAACAATTCTTCTCTTATTAAGAGAAGAAAGCTTGGAAAAACATCCTAACTTAACATTCTGCTTTTCTAACAGATCTCCTTGATGACTCCAGCCATAGTGGACTTCCCTCCATCAATCCCAGATGCAATCTATCTAGCAGAGAGATCAGATTCAGGGAAAACAATGATATTAGCTCTAATAGGGGTAGGAATGGACTTTATGGTGTGGTGAGGTCAATTGAAGTGAACAACAGGATATTTATATTGCTTGAAATTATGTCACTTATATAATTATACAGCTTGGCAACATAGAAATCATCAATAGCTGTCAAATACCCATATTACATATGATATAATGATTGTCAAATACAAGGTCAAATAAGTGTCCCAATGACATGTCATTTTGAAATGACTGCCATTCCATTAGATTATATCCAAATCACTTCACCTTAGGATCCATAGCAAGCCAAGGGTAGGTACATTATTTGATATATTCATACGTTAGAGCCCAGGTTAGGAGGTATTGGGGAATATTGACTTTAGTGGAAAACATGCAAACATTGGGACACTTATTTGAGTCACTGTAACTATGTATCCGCATTCAAACACTTTGGTGCAGGTCACTGCATCTTGTTCTGTATATTGCTCATATAGTCAGCGAGGTCGTTGTTCTCAGATGGACCAAGGTTGAATGTCATGAGAACTGTGGTGGCTTGCTCAATGTAGTCATTGTCAGCAGGGTAGGAATGAGATGGTTGCGTTGGTGCCTGCGGCGGTGGAAGTTCTAGCGAAGCAAGAGTAACAGGTTGTAGCATCACTGGGTCGATGCTATCAAGGAAGGTGGTCAGTTGTTGTAGTGTGTGATCACCAGCAGCCCTTGTTTGTGCAGCTGCAGATGGCAGACGAGATCGTTTTTGTGAACCTTCAGACCCAGCGTTTGAGCCGGCAATGCTTGACACCTTCCGCTTCTGGCTGACACTTGTTATAGCAGATGTGACCATGGAAACTGTAGACTGTGGAGGGTTCAAGAGAAAGGTGGTATTGATGGAGGGATGAAATTGGGATCTGTGCTGGTACTGCATATCGCTAGAGCTTGGAAGGTAGAGATAGCCATATTGGAGTCATCGACAATCATTTGCATGTTGGTGTCCAAAGTGGCCATAGGCAGCAGCCCCGCGGGACTGACCTGAGACTCAGAGTTCCACACAGTACTTGGACCAGCGGAAGTGAAGGTGGCCAGGACATTTGCTGAAAGGTTGCTTTTTTTGGGACCACACTTCAGCTTGGATTGTCCTGGATGGAGTACGTGTGTCCCTTTGGCAATAGAAGACATGAGGGGCAATACACTGTCCCAGTATGGCCATGGAGCACCCTTGTACTTTGCCACACCTATATATGACTGGAAAAAAAGTTAGCAGCACAAACAAAAGTGACAGGGCCAAGAATGTAGTGCATACCTTGCAAAAGGTTACCCATGCTGGCCGAGTGTAGTCGTCAATAACAGCCCCATTTTTATCATCATAGTGAAAACCCAATGCTTCTCTGATCTCACTAATCAAAGTGTACTCAGCTTTGATCTTCAACAGAATCTGAGTCAGTTTCAAGCTGATAAGAAATTGTAATACATATATTGCTCCACTTCATGCAACAGGACTTGCCTGTTTTCAGCACCTTTTGTGAGGGGAATTTCCTATTCAGTTTAGCTGCAACCTTGTTAAATATTTCTTCTTTGAAATTATTATCACCTGCTGATGTATGGTGTGATAGGAGGAGTTTGATGAACTCATCAAGTTCCAGAGGGGTCCATGAGGTTCAACCTGTGGAGCGAGCATTTGCTTTACCCTTGCCTTTGTTGCCTCTCTTGGTACTGGCAGGATCAACAACACTCTTGTTTGAATGAAGAGATCATTGAGATGTGCATGATCTAGATGACTTGTTTGACATTGGGGAGGGGCTTGTTACTCAAGACATCAAGATGAAGGTATTGTATTTCACACCCTCCAGTGCTCACTGGTGGTCACATCGGGGGACTGTCATGTCATCATGCCAAGTGAAGTTACTACCAAGCCAAAGTTTTATTTGGACAGGACTTTACACTCATTCTATGCAATACAAGTGTATTTTTGTGTCCTGACATTCACTTGACTTAGACCACTATCCTCATTCCTTCAAACCCAGAGAACCTTTGACTTATTGCCCTTGTATCCTTCTTAGACATTGTGTCTCTTCATGAGTATCTCCTAAGAAGTATAAAGACCTAGGAGTTCTCTTTGCATATGCTTCATGTAACAAAAGAATGAGTGTAACCTTTTGTCCCTTCTATTAAGGAGCAGGACACTTCCTTCATAACCACAAGTACCAACAAACTATTTGACAAGCCTTTGGGCTTCCCAGAGAAAACTCCAGCTCTGACATTGACATTGATATTAATCCTGCACAACTTACAATAACTCCAGGACCTAGCACCCTTCAGCAACATGGAAACTCCCACACCCCTGTCAATCCTTTGATACCTGATCCATTCTCTACTTCCATATCTCACACCCCTACTGAACTTAAAGTGGCCCTCTCTGCTGGCTTCTCTAAAGAACCTGCAGATGTCACACAATGGATTACAGCCATGTGTGCTTACTTCTCTATTAATCCCAACCTTTACACCACTGATTTGAAAAAGATCATGACTATTTTGAACAAAATGAGCCAAGGACAAGGCATTTCTTTCTCTGAGATGTGATATGATTGAATGGCTGATCTTCTCATCCTTCTCTTGAACAAAATCTTTGACAAATTTGTGAAAAATTTTGAATTCAACTTTTTTCTCTTCAATACCAAAGCTACTGCCCAACATAAACTCTCCAAGCTTATTCAGAAATTCTTTTGTTGTGCTGATGGAGTCACTGATGATGGCTTCCAAAAATATATCACTAACTTCCAAAATCTCTCAGCTTAAGCAGAAATCACAGACAATACTACCCTCATCGATCAATTTTCCCTTGGACTTAACCAACAACTCATCACCATGATCCTCTTCATGGCGACCATCCCCACCACCATTAATGGCTGGATCAATAAGGACAAGACTTTCCATGCATAGAAGATGTGAATTTTAGTCCTCAAAGGACATTAGAAAGTGTGCATTTCTGCTAAATGGTCTAAATTGATTTAGCTATCTAATATATCATCTAAATATTCTAACTGTGTCTAAATTAGACATTTAGATGATTAGAATCTTATACTGACAGTTTACTAAGTAAAATTAGATTACTTAAACACTGTCTAAAGAGCTAAACATCTAATATGATTTAAAATTAGACAATTAGATCAATTTAGACCATTTAGCAGAAATGCATACTTCCTGATGGAGGAAAGTCTTACTCCCCTCCACAATCAACCTCCAGAGACCCCAATGCCATGGATGTCAACATGATCTTCCTCCTTAAATACTCTTCCCAAGAATGAGCCAAATGCATCTGTGAGGGAAGATGTTTCCATTGTCACAACATGGGATACAATGCTTCCCAGTGCAACAAAAATTGTAACTTTTCCCCAAGATCTCCTCATCCTCAAACCATTCATACCACCAAGACTTTGACTTCTCTGACCCCAGCTGAGACTCCTTCTGCCCTTTCTGCTTTTGTCAATTTCCTCAAGACTTAGGGAAAAGATAGGGGTGAAATATTACAGGTGCTACAGATGTGCTATGATGGATCCACACCTGGAAAAGAGGAAGTCTCCATAGTAAATGTCAACTAGGATTTTTAAATTGGAAAGTTGTATCAACATCCTCTTTGCATGAATTTGACTCTCTTAAGGGGGTGGAGTTGAGCCTTGTCACCTTATCTAAGCTGAAGACCAGGAAATCCACAGCCCCACACAGTGTTAGGTCAGCATTGCCAGAAACAAGTGTGACGGAAAGGGAAAGTGGTGGTGTGTGGCAATGATGGGATCCCAGGAGTGCGAGTGAACAACAATGATGGAGAGGAGAGGCAGCAGGGTGAAGTCATCAAGGCGCATGCGATTTGGACTTTAGCTAGCAAAAAAAAACTGAAAGAAAGAAAAAACTGTGGAGGTGACGATAATACTGTGAAGTGACCAGCTAAGTATTCAGGAGACTTGCATCAGGAAAAAGCTTGAAGTCTACATTGGGCTATGTAGTATATATCACACTGGTAGTACCATTGACATTCCCCCTATGACAAATCACAATGTAACATACATGGTTTCTATGTATGCTATGATAGCAACCTGTGATGTAATTGTCACAATCCATGATGTGTCAACATGGCTCTATGTAGTCTATTGTAGCACAATGTTGCATTTCACTTTTAGCTACATACAACCCATAGTCCATGGTAGGTGTCACTTGAACCAAATGAATGTTCAACAATCAATTTATATAACAATTAGTCAAAACATTGTAATTACTGGACTCAACATTGTTGAAAACATTGGCTATTGCAATGACAAACATGTCTATATGATATCTATGTGGTCAAAAAAATCACAAGCTCAATAATCATCTGATTCCTCCAAGTCTGCTTGCTCATCCTCTGAATCATTGCTAGGGTATGGGTTTGATTTCCAATCATCTGACTGCCTGTTTCCAACATCCATGTCAATGAGTTCCTCATCATCAGTGTCCTCTGACTCCATGTCATTGTGTTGGTCTGTGGCACTTCCATATGCTTGTACTTATCTATTGCCTTCAGGAAAGCATGATTGGATATTGCTTTTATGGATTTGTCTGTTTGTATACCTGAAGTGACAATGCCAACATGTGCACTGACAACTTCTCACATCAACAATATCAACTACAGATACAAAGTACATATCAGCTGTGGTCATAGGCTTGTTGGAGTAGCTTTGCAAGTAGTCCTATTGGGGCTGTCATGGTCTGGAATTCTTCAAGCAAAGCCAAGCGGCTCTTGAACACCACAAAGTATTCATGTTCTTTAAACACAATCATTTCATGGATGCCAGACTTCCATTCATTGATTGCACACTTGATTTGTTCTATGTAGTCAGTAGTGCAGCCTTGGTATGAGTCAAAATGTACAGCAGTGAGAGTTAGTGCAAATCTTGCAATCTGAAATGACTTGAAATATTTTGTCTATTGAATGCCATTGTCACTTCAGTTCTTAAATAGTATGGCATTGATCACTTGCTGGATAGCAGGCACCATATATATACTGGTATGTTCATCAAGTACTTCATTGTAGAACTTTATCCATTTATGAGTATGGTCAGCTGTACAATAAGTTTGAGTGGCACACTGTAAGGAACTGAAGTTCCTTGTGGTTGTATCCTATCATTCCACTGACTTCCACATCACTCCTAATCATATTCTGACAAATCCTAGCCCAATCCGATTCAATCCTAGTCCAACCCGATCCAGTCCGATGCAACCTGACATTATCTGTCCATTTCCGGACCTCCACATGTGCAAGATCTATCCGGATATTTGTTTTTCATTCAGATTGATTTCTTTTGATTTCATTGAGCTGTCATATCACTTCGACATAGGCCTAGACCCCTTCGTAGTGTTCCGCATGGTTTCTGTTTACCCATGAAGGGACAATGTTCTTTTTCTTTTGCTCTGACGTACTTGGTTACCGATTGATATTTCCCTTATTAGGAAGAGTCTTGGGTGTTCCCTTGACTATAAAACCCCTGTAGTGCGATGGATAATACATCTTTCGCCCGTGTGCACTGATCACCCATTTCCTTGCTGCAAAGCCGTGTCTTTGCAAACCTCGTCATTTTCCCACTCATACCTGGCCCTTGTCCTTGGCCGGTTCTCTCTTATCTCATCACCATCTCATCAAACCTAATCCGGATTTTTGGTTTCCATCATCAAATGTATATTTCTACTTCCTTCTATCTCTACTTCACTTTCTGGATCATTTTCTCATCATTCTTCCGGATCGAATTCGTCCGGGTTAGCCCCTATCTTTCTGGATTCCTTTCCGGATTGTGTAGTCAGGTCCTTTGCCCCCACCAACTTCTTTAGGGTCCCTGGAACAAACCTATTCATATTCTTCTTTCTTATTTTCTAGTATCTCTCTTGCTATTGCAGCACAGATGGAACTAGTGTCTTACAATGCACCCAGAATATGAATGCCAAGTCCTGTTTCAGTTGCAGAAACAGTATACAATTGTGGTCAATGGTGCTGTCATCCGGGCTGGTATCAAACCCATACACTGCCCTGACAATGGTATGGGCCTTTGACTTGATTTGACCCTATAGATGAGTTGTGTGGGTAGTGATCTGATATGGTGAAATTGGCTCATATCCCACATGGCCATAGGAAGTGCATACCAACTTCAGCACTCTTGCATTATGTAGAATATTGACATGGTGGTGATAATGGGCCTTCTTTCATGTTACTCTGGTCCATTTAATCTCCTTGACAGATGGGACAAATGGATCATTGCTGAGCAGGGTTGTGTAATAAATTCTGATGACAGTCTGAATGATGCTTTGGATTATTCTGTCATAGTCAGCATCCTTTGGACATTGCTCAAGATCACTGGGTGATGCTTGCGCTTTCTTAGTGGCAGTTCCTCATTGGTAGTTTCATTCTTATCATCAATGCTGAGAACTCCTAGCTTGATGCTGATGACCTGACTCTTGTTGATTGGTTACCATTAGTATGATATGAGTACAAGATGGTCATTAGCTTATGGAGGATATGGTGTAGAGTCCCATGCATGCACCCACTTCCTGGGTGGATTTACATTCAGGATGTTGAATTATACTTTCTTGCATTTTAGTCCATTTGATTTGGTAGGCAGGGTGGACATTTGACCAAGAATGTCCACAGTATTTGCAGGCTAGCTGCTGGTCCTGGAAATCATGATGGTTTGACAACAAGAGCTGATAATTGTCCCACATCTGCTGTGTGATAGCATCCAGCATAGTGCTTGCCTCATTGCACTCTCTCACCCTGGTATTTGCAGCACCACTGCCGTTTCTGGGCTCAAGGTGCTGCATAACATTGGTGTCATCCTCATCTTTATTAACCTCGATCTCATCCTGGACCACTTCGTCTGCCTCTTCGTTTTTACCTCCTTCATCATCAGAGGTGTCATCCTCACATGCACCCTCAAGCTAGGCTGGTTCATGAATTCAGATGAAGTGGTGGAGTGTTGTGAGGGCAGCAGGAAGTCGAGCTTACTTCCAGGTTATATTCAAGAAGGAGGAGAAGGATTTGAAAATAATATTTCATAACACCAAAAATGCATTCAATTACATTGTGCGCTGATGTGTGACAAAGATTAAATAATTCTTCTTTGTGCTTCGGCCTGAAAAAAATAGAATACTAGAAGAACAAGGTGAAAGATAGTTAGATGCACCTTTTGCTTGCCTGAGCCCATTCAGCAAGATAATAATGGATACTGAAATATGGCACAAGTAGCTGTAGTTGTAGGGGGTAGTCAGCATCAGCCAATAAGTACTTTCCTGGAGGAATGTGAAGATCCTTCAAGATTGCATCATCATAAACACGTGCATTTGTTGCAGACCCATCCCATCCAGTGAATGAATATGTGAACTTGAGGTTGAAGTTGCAAATGAATAAAGCATTTTGGAAAAGAAACCCCTTGCAATTGCAGAATTGTCCATGGAGATGTGCTGGAGGTGCAATGGGGATATGACTACCATTGATTGCTCCAATCATGTTATGAAAATAGGGTCAAAACTTCTGGTTGCATTGGATTATTGGAGGAGTAGCTCCTCCAGTTGGAAGCTGGACAAACATTGTATAGAACTGTCATATATCATGCCAGCCCCTAGCACACTCTGGCCCTCTAGGCATAACTCCGCTCCTCAGGAGTGATCTCCAGTCCCTCCTCTATAATTATGTATCTCTGTTCCTCTGGACCCTCTGTATTCTGACTAATCCTTCCTGACACTTTTAACTTATGATACTCTTTTGTTTCATATTTAGTTTAGTTCCAACTCCTAGATATGTCCAACCTGTGCATGCAAAGCTCTGGCATTCATCTTGCTGGAGCGTAGCACCAGCTTTCCTACTCTCCAACCTCCATCTTAGTCATCTGTTTACTAATACTGTACTTTCCTCCGTATATATACTCTTAGATACTCCATGTACAGTAGCTAGATTATCAACTTGGACAGACTCCTGTTCCTTCTGTATCCTCTGTCTCTCTCTGCTCTGAAATACAGGACACGAACAACAGCAAGGGCATAGCACATAAGCTGAAGCTGAGGTCCTAACCCATCCACATACACTCCAAAGTTCTGGAGTTCCACCAGGAGTTGATCGGTCTCTAACAAGAACGTTGCGCTGGCCAGGATGTACAATATTTTTTTGAAGTAGCTGGTATCTGGTAAGGTAGATGACAAGTAAAGTCTCAAGTGACTTACCATGATATGGTATCATTCAAGCATTGAAAATGCTCTCTGATATGCCTTGTTGTGAGGCCTGTCACAGCAGTATATAAAAAGATTGTGAGTTGTTCTTCAAGGGTAACATTCCTCAAGTCCATATGCCTGATTAAGTGCAATTTGACAATCAACTGGAGAAATGTATCTTTCAGTATACCAAGTTCCAATTTGATGTGACTTGGATGACCACAGATGAGTTCTAGAATCCACTGGTGGCCGGAAAGAACTGAAGTATGATATGAAACAGGCTTGGTATTGATTCCAGACATAACTTTGACCAGTATGGCAATAAGAATATTGAGCAGCCTGATGATATGGAAGAGTAACTGTCAGCGAGTATTGAAACTGGATACATAGTTGGGTCTGGTGATTACACTGGTCAATGAAAGCATGATTTATGGTATGCATGCCCAACATGAAGTTTGGCTGTTTCAATCTCCATTCCAACTTCGACATTCCCAGGAGCTAACCAAACAAAAACAATCAGTAAAAGTGTCAAACAATCATGCATCTGAACAAGCTCTAAAGGTAAAAGGAAACAATTGTTAGTAATCTAAACAGGAATTGAGGTATACTTGAGCAGTCTCTAGGGGAAAGACAGTGGTGTGATGATCTTTGAGGTGCTATGCTGCCAATAGTAATCTTCTTCTTTTGCACAATGGAGATAATGGTAAAGCAACTGCACCTGGGCAGTGCAGTGATCAGCAAGCAAGTTCAGATCACCAAGATAGAAGTCATGTAACAGTTGAGTGACAAGATCCTCATCTGAGAGCAGAATATATAAGATCTAATCAATGAGATCAGATATCTCCATCTCATTCACGAAATGGAGTATTCTACTTGCTGATCATAGAAAGCTGATCTCTTCGAGAGTGAAAAGTGCACTGGTGGAGGGTGTGCATTGCTGGCAGAATTTGGCGATTGTGTGCCATCGATAAAAATAACTGCAGCATTCTCTTGCAAGCAGTCATATTGTATGCTTGTGGAAGAGTTAATACAGCTAGGATAGATTGTAACACACAATAAGCATTTGTATAGAATTTGTACATGTCTTCAAGGTGGTGGTGATGGTTGATCTGGAGGCAGAGGACATGTAATTCATATGATGGGGTGTGGCCAAAATAGACAATAGGGAGATGCCACATCAGCTGCTCACTTCTCAGTGCTCCATCCCAGCCACATACTTGTTTCAAGTACCTTCTTAGCAATAAATAAAAAGTTGTAGTGTGGAATATAGCCACATTAATATACAGTGATGGGATTTTCCCTTTGGATGGGAAAAGATGATAGTCCAGATTATACTTTAAAGGCAGTTGGAAGTAAGTTGTACTGTAGTTACCATTTGTCTTGAAACTATTAGTTCCATTGAAATGTCCTTTCCTGAAGGGAAGAGCTCCAAAGCTTTTGTTCATTCTCATATAGAACTGGTTTGGATTGAAAACTCCATTAAGGAGAAGGTTTGATTGGCTGAAGAAAAGCTTCCTGGGGTGGTCCAGGTCTTTACTGAATGGTGATGGATACTGAGAAATATTTGAACTCCATGTCAATGAGATAGATGAGGTACTTTCTAATTCTGATCAATTATATTCTTTAGCGATTGGATATTCTCTAATAAAAGTTGAGGATAGAGTTGGGGTGACGATTTACTCCAAACATGGCATGAGATATCTGTCCACCTTGGACAGGGTGAAAAGAAGAAAACCTCCCCAATGATGGGGAGGTGGTCGGTGGGATATTCATTAGTCCTAATTCAAGGATCCTCTCACCTGGTACCTTCCACTGGTGATCGTTGGCATCTTTGTCAATGATCTTCTTCTCTTCCTGTTAGAACCGTAACTCTGGTATCAACTCTAGAACGCCGGAGACGATTATAGAGATGGGACTTGGCTTCACCATATGTGGTGCGCCCTTACAAGAGTTTGGTCCCAGATTTACGGAGATCGGAGGTAGGACTTGAGACGTGGAAACGTCAAGTCGAGCGGAGGTGTCAGAGGAGAGTCGTCAAGACTCAAGCGGAAGTCAGGAGAGTTATTCTAGATAATATTCAAACTAAAGAATACAGGAGTGAAATCAGAGGCTTATATACAAAGTTCAAGAATGATTAGTAAACGGAGTCGTAAGGGATTGGTAAGAGAACGGGAGTCGGGAGTAAGTATCCCAGAGCGCAGCTCTGGGTAAGAGAAATCCAGAGCTGTGCGCTAAGTGAGACACAGGTTCGGAGGTAAGTAAGTAACGGAGCAAATACTAAATAGGAGAGAACAAGGAACAGAGACGAAAAGAGAATACTAAGTACAAGTCCGGAGTCCGGAGACAAGTCCTGCGTGAGAACGTAGTGGAGTTCTTGATGATAGGCCTGGAGGGCCAGAGTTGAACTTGGACGAAATACAGGATATGACAGTATCCCCCTTCTAGGCCTGAACCCCTGAAGGCCTTTAGCAAGGGACAATGCGGAGTTAGGAAATCGGAGTCCGAAAGTTTGTTGATCACTTTTTGGTACCGTATAAAGTCCGTGGTTGCACTGGCCTAACCTTATCACCCACCACCATCATGTCCGGCCTCCACGATGTGACCCAATGGTCCGACGAGCGCCTGCGGGAGTGCATGGACAACGACGATGAAATCTGCCAGGCCAAGTTCGACGAGTGGCGGCAACGAGTCAAGGCAGAGAAGGAGGTGCGCAAGGTGGAGGCGGCGTGCAAGGTGGAGGAAGAGCAAAAGGTGGAGGAGACACAAAAGGCGGTGGAGGAGGCTCGCCACAAGGAGGCCGAGGAAGTGGCCAAAAAGAGGGTAAGTGCTTCTTGCTCGCCGGTAGTCATGTTCTAATGAGGACTAGGTGAAGAAGGTTCGAGTGGAGCAGAGCTCCAATAAGGGCAAAGGCAAAGTC
>JBBPRR010001157.1:0-12583 GCA_038093115.1 Hortiboletus flavorubellus | reverse complement strand
CATCCGATTCTCGCCACCGCATCATCAAAATCGACCGCACCTCTCCAGCTGACCTGCAGGTCGTCGAGGATGACACTGATTACAGCGGAAAACAGATGAACGCCATCCTTGAATTCGGCCACTTTTGAGTGACTCTCCGCATTCCACACAGTCACCCAACCAGCTTTCGTCCCGGCGACGATCCGCTTTCCATCTCGTGACACCGCAATGTCGCGAACAAGACTCCCAGCGTCCATTGGCGCCCCCACCTCCTTGCCATCCTTGATGCGCCAACGTCGAATCTTCCCTTCTCTGTCGCCGCTCACGATGTGCTCCCCATCAGCGAGGAACGCGAGTGAATATATGCCATACGGACAACCGATTACGAGTGATTCTGCTTCCCTTCGGTGAACGACGCTGGAACGATCGCTTCCGCTCGATTCTTATGTTCTCATCAGTATCGTCCTTTCAATCGTCTCGCCCCTACTCACCGTTCGTTGACTGGCGTACATTGGAAAACATTTCCGGCTGGGAAGCAGACAGTTGGAATGAGAGCTGCGCACTGGCGCCCAGTCGCTTGTCCTGGGTACGGCACTGTGCTTGGTATACACGTGTTTCCTTACTATCCAATCAACCACACACCCACAATATTCTTGGTGTCCCGCTATGGCCAAGGCTGGGCACTTACTCTAGCTGAAATGCGCGCTTTACCCACCCTTGATGATTATTCACGAACGAAAATCAGAGCAGGATCCAATCATCGCCCGCTAGTAGGGAGGTAGAACATACTTCCGATCGTCCCTCCCATACCGCACTCGACACCCGATGACCAGGACTCATCCGCGAACCCAAGCTACCCAACAATGGTGGTCCACATCACCCACCCACATCGCACCCCATTCCAGATTTTCCACGCGTATACTCGCGTTCTCTCCCTCTCTCGCTGTTCACTGGTAAAACGCACCGCTCGCACCACTGCTGGGTGGAGGTGCCCACACGAGCAGTGTACGTGTCTGGGTCACGAGTGGCAATGTGAATGTTTCGCAGCCAAAATCTGCACTTCCGAAAAGGAAAGCAAAATGAAGCATTTATAAAAAGTAAATCTACCCTTCCCAAAGACAGCACGTCACGCACGTAACCAAAGGGGGTGGTTCGCAGGCGAGCTCTAGTCTATACACGAACACCACAATGACCATTCCTCCTACGCATCGCCCATAACCCAAGGCTCCGAGGACTGGAACTGGTTCGGAGGTACACCGAGCTCCAGCATCTTCGAGAACGCAGCGGAGAAGCTAGGGGTTACAAGTGCATGAGTATGCGACACAAGACAAATGAGGATCAGGTATCCGGGAACGTACTCCTTGAACCAGAGCTCTTCGTCGTCAGCGTACGCCTTGGCCCACTTCTTGAAGCTCTTGTCTTGGGTAAGAACGTAGTCCGTTCTGGAGGACGCATCGGTCAGTCCGACATGAACCTGAGTCAAGTGTAACAGGCACATACGGCAGCATCATGAGCGATCGGGTCTTTTTGTCCTCAAGTTGCTTGGGGCCACTCCATTTCTTCCAGACCCATCTATAGACATCTGTGAATGTTATACCGAGGCTGGAGAGTGGGTAAAACATACGTCTCATTGAACAGCAGCTTGAAGTACTCATTCGAGAATGTGACAGGGGAGAACGTCCAGGGACCCTCGTAGCCAGACCTAACGAGCGCGTTATGAGTACGTATGTATAGTACACGAGCTGCAATGGTATCGTACCTGTTAGTGTGGCAACGGCCGACAGCGTGGGCACCAGAAAGTGCTACAATCTCCTGGTCATCAAACCCCATACGGTAAAAAATCTATTTAAATGACACGGTCAGCTCCGACCTGAGAGCAAGAGGGAAATTAAAACTTGCGTCCCGGAGGTGGGATGACCCTTGAGATGCATCCGGAAGGCGCCCATCCGGAGTTGCATTCGTGGAGAACCCATCGACACGTCCGGGTCTCCAAGGAATTTTTGGGCCACCCATCTCCTGGACTGCGCAAACCCCAGCAAGGGTCCACAAATCACCGTAAGAAATCCACTCGAATTCCTTCTTGAGCTTCTCCATGAGGTTACGGGCTACGTGAAGCCCCGCATTGGCGCTGTGCAGTGACTCGGGCTCAAAGCGCATGGTGGCATAGTTGCTGGCGATGAAAATAATAAGTATCACGGAGGAGAAGAGCTGCACTTGACATGCCTTCCACCGGTGCCGGACTGCTTGTCATACGTGCCAGAAGAGTGCCATGCAAGACGGAGCAAAACCGGAGCATAGGAGCCGTCTACCGAGGATATGAGCGACTAGGAGTACAGTAGGCGGCACAGATATCTACCGTCATAATCACCGGCTTCATCAATCACTTCGCTGATGCGCTTGTACACCTGAAGACAATTCGCTTGACATTCTAGCAAATAGACGCTCTACGCACCTTGCCGTAGTCCGCCTTGGTTGGGACGAATTTGGCAGTCTGCGTAGCAGCTGTGGGGAATTTAGAAGAGTCGGAGGACGAGTTCAAAAGGTAGTAAGCGACTCCTCCGAATGCAACCGCTCCCAAACCGGCGTAAAGACCAAAGTTCTGCTTGGGAGGGGGAGGAGCCTCAGTAGAGAACCCCCTGAACGAGGATGCCCTAGCTTGAGAAGCAACTCTCCTGGTGGACGAGGAGTAGAGAGCCCTGCGCACGGGGGCACGAAGGGCAGCGGAGGTGAAGGACATGGCTGTTGGATATAAGACTCGATGGGATTATTCGGGTGGTACCTTCCATAAGTCCACGAAAGGACAAATGTTATGTAATCTAATTTCGTGCCGACAGAATCATGGCTTACGTCAGCCTGCTTTGCGATGGACGAGTGCTTGTGCGTCGTATCACTACCTCGGTAGATTTTTTGCTCCGAGCGCCAACCTGGAAAGACTTCTCACAGCTGTCCAATAACAGTATATAATCGTCGGAGTCGCCGTTCATGAGCAAGACGTTAGCCCGCAACTTGAACGTCGTCGTTTCTCCGCTAATTGACAGCTTTATCGACCAATCAGATGAATCAAATCATTTTTATGGGCAACTCAGCGACGATGGTATCTCATCAGCCTAAAACTCCGCTTAACGCTCAGCTCCGCTCCATGCGTTGCCGTGATGACGCGCCGGGATCGGCCGTCCACCTGTGACTAGATGATGATCTCTTTTTTTTCACTGCCCCGGATTGATCAACAAGGGATGTCGGCCGAGTTTCTTGCCCTATCGCTGTAACAGCCTTGGATATCACTGAACGTGAACCGCCACCCGCTGTTGCTGTGCTTTATGCGGTATGCACTGCGGAGAAGACACAGAGACAGTGCGTCGGGAATACGTTACACTGCCCGACATTCGTGACACCGTGTTGTACGAGATGTTAGGGCGGGAGCACGTGACCCGGCACGGGCCAAGTCGCACAGCCCTACAGTCGACACTGGTACTCACCAATCTGGTATGGCGTGGCAATGCTCCTGATCTGTGTCACTTTGACTAACTCTCGTGCAGCGCAGTTGTTCTCACAGGGGTGCCCACTTCTCGCCCGACCCACCCGATCCGCAATACCGAGTCAGTGCCAAGGACCAGTGGTCTTCCGCGATAACGCCGCCCCCAGCCTGGTTACGGAGTCGGACAAATTTGGTTTTCTCGCGGGGATCAGATGTGTACTTAGCGCCCAGGACCGCATAAAACGCAGTAACCCACATCATGATCTTCTCAGCGACCACCATACTACTCCCACTCTCATAGCACATGGACCCCTACGCGAATCACTTTCCCTGGTACCAGACACCATACAATCCACATGTCTATGTCCCATCTTGGTACAATGATCCGTGTTATCAGAAACCATCTGGATGGCCCCTTCGTAAGTTCTTGCCTCACCACTTACCCCCTTTCTCATGCGTGCAGATACAGCCGATCGCACGCAACCGAAATATCCTCACTTGAATCCCGCTCTCGCAGCGGACATGACGATCATTCGTTTTGACATTCGCAAAGCCCCACGGGATGGAATCCTGTTCTCCACATACCAACAGATTGCACGTCAGCCTGCACTTGCACACCCCACGCACGATATCCAGATCATCTCCAAAGCCTTTCCTTGGTCAGTCGACATCCGGCCACCCGCAGGGTCAGTCGTCACGTGTAGCGCCATCTTTGAGGCTCTCTACGCGATGCTGCAGGAACCGATCGTGGACTCAGAGTGGGGAATCGTTGTGAACGACAAATCGAAAAAGGAGACGATCGAGAAGGCGGCAAAGGCGAGGCAGGATAAGGATAAGGATGCGCGTCTGAAAAGGATTGATTGGCTAGGTGAGACGACGGCATTCAAGGGACTTGAACGGGATGAGGAATTTGAGAAGAAGCGGTTGTTGCCCGGTACGCAGGCGCGCAAGGAGACGTGGGTGATCAAGTTTGGGAAGCCGTAGGGCTTTTCAGGATGGACTTGAGAGGGCCTACCTACATAATTGGAAAGCGAGTCGATGTCGTCTCTTGTGGTGATACCCCCACTCTGCAATGTAATTGTATTAGAAAAATTTATATCGATCAAAGCTCCATTGCAATGCGACACAGTGACCTTGAGCTTGAGCACCGGCAAGGAAAACGGCAGGTCACCGGGCAAGTGGAGACTCGATTGAGCGTGCTTATATAAGCAAGATCCAGGAAAGGAAAAAGGAGTATGAGGAAGGGGGAGTAGAGACTCTAGAGCCATCTTAATTGAAGCGTCGTCCCTAGGTGTAGAACTTTTTTCGCGCCATCTCGGCTTTGCATGAACCATTTATACACTAGGCTACTCATAGTGCTGTACCTTCCTGGTGTCTCGCCGCAGTCCCAGCTCCCACGGTGGTCCCCAAGGAAGTACACACCCAAATTAGGCTTACAGGGAATGAGCGCCTGACGGAAAATGTTAGCACAATATATTTTGGATATCGTGTGAACACAAGTGTGGCGTGTTTGAGGTGACGCACCCGCTGTCTCTGGTACGGCAGGTGTGACATATCTGTGTGACATAACTCCATGGACGTCTGGTGGATGTCTGGGGAGGCTCTGGGGATTGTTCGAATGACGACTGCACAACGTCACCTTCCATCCGAGTCAAATCTGGCACTACTGGTCTATGGCAGAAGAGCCAGTGGTATTAGTTTTTATTATTCATCAGTGAACAGGGTAGTAGCACCCAATTCCAATTGTGATGCTAAGTAGCGGCGGTATGTAGTGGCGGTATCCAAAGACTTGTCAAAATGTTTGCCAAGTCTAAGCTTACTACATATATAGTACAAATCACACTTGTCAAAGTGTGGAATGGTGGTATAGTGGTTTAGTGTGTTGTGTTACCTTGCATTGTGTGTTGGCGAGTTGATGTAAGCTCTTGGGTTTGATCCAGGCTTGTGTCACTTTTTATGGGTCTTTTTTTCTCCTGCTCCCGTCACGTGATTTTACCTCAAGGACGTCCAGCAGACGTCGGACCAAATCTCACACCAACATGTCATACCTGCTTTACTAGAGACAATCGACACGTCACACCAAGCACGTCACACTTGTGTCCACACGATATCCAAAATTTATTGCGCCAACATTTTCCGTCAATTGTCCACTTGCTGTAAGCCAAGTTTGGGTGTGCGAGTGTGGTCTTACGAGAAATATGTCACACTGAGACCAACAGGTTACAGGGGTTCCTGTACTGTATTTCGTCCCGACCTCGACAGAGTGGGCGAGAATCACTCTTTAGCTTCTTCGCGACAGATGATGCTCGTGGAAGATATTGCATACTCGTCTTCGCCGCTTCATCCCGGTCATATATGGTGAAAGAGATCGCGCGGTCAGGTGACTCCTACCAGTATTATCGTTTGGACCAGGCGCGCGGATAGCTACAATCGCTGCTTACCCACAGACCTCTCCGTCTACAGCCAAATTGTGTGGTCGCACGCCGGGTTTGATGATACCACGCGAGCACCGCTGCCATGCGCACAATACCGGCGCGTTGGAACGGGTTGTTTGTGCATACTTCGCGTTCTCGAGATGATTGAAGTCGACTGAGCCGATAGATGGCATTCGAATATCGGATGGTAGCCGTCGCTCGAGCACAGACGAGGGCTAGGACCCCTTGGAGGTTTAAAGTATGATACTCCTTGAGTTATTTTCGTCCTGAACAGTCCTCGGGCATGATCAGGCGATGCGGCCGATGACTCGTGACCATTCCTGCTCTTCCCTTCGAATCCCTAGTTTTGTCATCGTCATTTCGGGATAAAGGGTCGATTGCATCCATGGATTGAAGGTTGGGCTTTCGGGCTGCATCGAAGCGCGCTGCGCAATTCCTTGGCGTGCCCCTGTCGCCATTCTCTGATACGTAGTTCGTTTCGTGGCCACTTCCTGTTCCAAAGAATTTCGGAAACGATGTTTTGCGTGGAAATCCTGCAAGTAGACGACCTCAGCAGCGACAGTAAGAAGGACGGTAAGCGCGCAGTGGTGAAAACAACTTGAAGCGCCAAGTTAGGGCGCGAACCTGAGATGATTGTCGCGTGTGGCTTGGTTTACTTGTTAAGGAAATGGCACGTGCATACCAAGTAAGCCAAGGGTGACACGGTGACGTACAGATAGGTATGTGGACGGTCACATATCCTCCCTTCGTCGCTCTGACCTGGCCAAGTATGTTTTCCAAGGTACGGCCGAGACCAGAGAATGGTGAGCGCGAAAGGATAATCAAAGGGCGATACTGACCGTACCTGAGCACAGTACAAGGGCCGTCTCGGAAGATCATTTTACCTTTCTCCAGTAACCGTCACCAAAGAGTAAAAACGGTCAAAGTCGACGGTGAAGGAACCATACGTTCAGTCGTGTTCCTCGTTGACGGGAGGCACGTTTTGAGTGGTGGCGTGGATGGGAAGATTCGATGTTGGCGAGTACAAGACGGCGAGGAAGTGGGGATGCCAATGGATGCGTGGTCTACTGTTTGCACCATGGCGGTGTCACCAGATGGAAAGTGCGTCGTTAGTGGGACTAACAGTGGCCGGGTGACGGTATGGGATGCGAAGAGTCACAAGAAGGTGATCGAGTTGGCAGGACACGACGACTGGGTGCGCGCCGTGGACGTGTCCCCAGATGCGTCGAGAATTGCGACCGGGTCGTATGACAAGACTGCCTGCGTCTGGTCGCTCTCCACCGGCGAGCGACAACTCGGACCCTTGCAACACGACTGGTCTTTGGCTGCCGTCAAGTTTTCACCCGACGGACACCTCATCGCTACTGCCACGTGGTGCCGCACTTCGCTTCGAATCTACGACACCGAGAACGGTGGCCTTCTAGTCGACTTCCCAATCCAAGTCAGCTCGTCAGAAAACCAATCCCTAGCCTGGGCCAGCGAGAGCAACCAGCTCTTCGCTTTATCTCGCGATGGGTACATCAGCCGTCTCGACGTGTACAAGGGGACCACGCTCTCCCGATGGCCCATTCACAGCAGCAGCAATTCCAGGTGCATCGCCTTGACAAGCGACTGCAAATTCATTGCAACCTCCGCCGGTTCATCGGTCTCATTCTGGGATACTACGACGCTCAAGCAAATCGGGTCTGTCATCGAGCATACCGCTCTCGTCGTGTCGATGGCCATATCAAAAGAGTACGACCTTGTGATCGGTGGGGGCAATCAAATCGCCATTCGGAACATTCATGCTATGCTTCACTCACCCTACAATGAAGATTCAAGCACAATTGCATCGAAAGCTAACAGAATATTTTCTCGGCTGCGACAGATCTTTCCTGAACGGGCCACGCGACGTACGAAGGTTGAAAAGGTTGATCTCGTGGAGACACGTGAATCACCTCATACAGGATGAAGGTCCAAGTATGTTCATTGACATTCTGCACCACATTTCATTGAAATGCATGCCCATTAGATGAACAAAATGAGCGAATCTCGAGAAAACGCACACGTGTTCTCTATAATGAACTCGCCCCATCCCAACGTGGAGCGAGTCAGAAAGAGGGTAGTCTCGACGTCACTTCGTGTTTATCCGCGCGCTCGGTACAAAAGTTCAAGTGACTCAATCACGCTTCCGTGAATTTTAATTGCTTCGGTGATCGAGAAAGGATTAGATGCGATGTGCATCGTGTATAAGCGGGTCGGGTAGGAATGTGTGGTCGAAAGCACCATTTTACGATCTGGAAGCAGAACAATTGAAAATCATTGTTCAAACTACCACCAGCTTGGATCCACGGTCACGGTGTGCTCGCACTATCCCTTACGCGTAAGGGGTCGACAACGTGCTGTACAAATAAATGTGTCTTCACGTTCGTAGTTTATACTTCAGCGATGACAACAGTAAACCACAAGTAAGATGGCCGTGAAAGATCAAAGCAGCAGCTCCAATTCTGCTCGTGGCACCGCACCGCCTGCCAGACGCGTTCGAGCTGCACGTGACCTGTGTGCCTTGGACCAAGCTTCTCGGGCCGCACTGACTCGGACGACCCCCCCTTTTTTGACACTTCTTGAACGGTGAGCCTAGTATTCGGGGTCAGCCGCAAGTTTGATACCGACGCAGCTTACTTTCCAGGCCGAGTCGATTCAAATGAGTACGTCATTGTCTACCAGCAATGCTCCCGAGTTGGAACCAAAAACGATCGAAATGAGTGGCTCAAGCTTCATAAGTTCAGTCATCTTCCTTGCCGACGGGAGGTATGTTGTGGGAGGTGGATTCGAAGGCAAGCTTCGACGTTGGCGAGCGGACGATGGCCAGGAGGTGGGGGAGCCGATGAATGTAGGAGACTCCATTCTCATTGTAACAGCGTCACCAGACGGAAAGTGGATCGTGAGTGGGACGGAAAGCGGTCAGGTGACTGTGTGGGATGCGGAGAGCCACTCAAAAGTGAAACAGTTCAAGGGGCATCCACTCTTTCCGGTTGAGGTGGCAGATGTATCGCCCGACGGGACGAGGATCGCGACCGGATCGCACGATTCGACCGCCTGCATCTGGTCATTCTCTACTGGCGAGCAAGTGCTCGGCCCCTTGAAGCATGACTCCACCTTGGCGGTGGTCAAGTACTCGCCCGACGGACGGCTCCTTGCCACTGCAACATGCGAAAGGCATTCAATTCGGATCTACGACAGCCAGGACGGTCGCCTCTTTATTGACATTCCAGTCGAGGTGGATGCGTTCGACCAATCCATTGCCTGGTCGAGCAATAACAAGTATCTCTTCGCCTTATCAGACGGCAGCATCAAGCGCCTCGATGTGTCCACTGGGAGAATGCTCTCGCAATGGCCCATCCATAGTAGCAATGATCCCAGGGGTATCATTCTAGCAAGCAATGGAAGATTCATCGCAGCTGCCGCCAATACAACTGTTTCTTTTTGGGACACTACTACGGAGAAGCAGATTGGGCCCATCATCGAGCACGCGGACGTCCTCTTTTCCATGGCTATCTCATCAAATTACGATTTTGTGACCAGCGGGGTCAAATCAATCATCCTTCGAAGAAGTCTCCGTGAGATCCTCCCCTCACACTACTGCGATAATGTAAGCGTGTTTAAATCAAAAACTAGCCGTGAAAAATAGGTAGCACACCAACTTACTAACAAACGCAGATCTACAGTGAGCTGGACATCCCATACATTGAAGAGGAGCCCGCCACTCTCGAGGAGACTGTGAAATTGCTTCTCACCGAAGTTCGCAACCTTCGTGCACAGCACGAGAGCTCGTGTGCGTTCAAGGACACCCATTCGCGCTTTTCTGACATTCCTGTCCACCAGACAAAAAAATCGCGAAACTGGAGGATATCATCAAAGAGCTCCGTTTCGAGCTCGCCGAATCCCAGCACAAAGCTGATCGGCAGATGAATAACCTCAGCATGGCCATCGAGTCCCTTCAGTCAGACCTTGAAAATGAGACTAGAGCTCAAGTGTGCTCATCGTCACATGCACTCACCTTTTGATGAACATTTAATGGACACTGAGAATTCATTCAGGAACAACTTTTCGCATGCAGCTTGGCAACTCCCATCACATTGCAAATTGATGGAAATACTGCCTTGAGAATTGTCCTGTAGTTTTAAGACACATACTTGATGTTGCACAGTTTCTTGTCTGCCTTACAGCCACCACAAGCCAAGTTTTTCAGAAATAACACCTTGAAGTTGGACATGGACCAGACATCCCTGTGGAACTGACCTGGATATGTAATCTCCAAGACCTCAGATTATGTCGGGCTTGGTTTGTAAATAGTGACACATAAAAAGTCAGCGTATTCAAACATACGACTCAATTAGCGGCCTGGATTTTCACTGGATAGACTCTAAGGGATATATGGTGACCGAGAAGGCAAGGACAAATGCAAACTTGAAGGCACTCCGTATCGCTTTGAGACTTACCGGAGGGCAACACTAGCCGTGTCTTAGGCTCTCAGGAAACTAGCCGCTACCAAGATAGCTACGAGTCATTGAGCGTGCGCCTTTTTATATGTTGGAGGCAAGCGGTCCGGCTACCTCAAGAAGGGCCGATCATCACTGATCATGTGACCCAGATCAGTCAGTTTATGGCTCAACGCTCCTTTCGCCACCACCATGTCTTCGCTGTATCGTTCCGCAATCAGCGCGCGGATAGCCAAGTTGCCAGGCCTGCCACCATCGGACGGAGATGAAGATCACGACGAGACAGACGAAATTGCAGACTCGCTTGGTTCACTGCCGCCTCCGGGTAAAATGGGACCGCCACCTCCGTAAGCCCCTCGCGCGACCGTCTGACGATTTGCCGGTTAACCTCTTCCTGAGCAAGTGTCTCCACGAATCGTGCGACGGGTATCTCCAATCCGGAGCACACACCGATTCGTCCGGATGCATACGGGGAGTACTTTGCTCAAGCTCTTCAGGTCGAACTCCCTGCGCGCGGACTCATCGTCCGTGCGTATCATACCCCCTTGCGAGGCAGTGGCGTTATGATCATGCATCACGGCGCTGGGTATTCGGCGTTGAGCTTTGCGTGTCTTGCCAAAGAGCTGGGTGGGTCGATTGGGAAGGATGTGGGGGTCTTGGCGTTTGATGCGCGGAGGCACGGTGAGCGTTCCGTTGTACCTTGTTCACTTGGATTTATTTATTTGCGTGTGCTACAGGCAAGACCCGCCCGATGGAGAGCCAGTCTGACGAGAACCTATCGATGGACGTATTGGTAGACGATTTGGTTGCACTCGTACAGGCAATTTTCAAGGATGTGGAGACAGCCCCTGTGCTTATGGTGACCCACTTTTAGTCCTTTATCACTCCTTTACAAAGGTGTTCATCGGGTTTTGTTCTCAACAGCTCGTGGGACATAGTATGGGTGGTTCGGTTGTCGTTCGTGCCTGTTCAAAACTCCAAGAACTCAGATATGTTGTGTCTGGTGTTGCTGTCCTCGACGTGGTGGAGGGTAGGTAGACCATTTCCACTATATTCCTCTGTTTCATTCCTTGATGTCACTGGAAGGCACCGCGATCGACGCATTACCTCACATGCATGCACTTCTGGACACCCGCCCAGAGGGTTTCCACAGTGAAGAAGAAGCTATCGAATGGCAGTAAGTGTTATGAGGTCTCCTTTCCTCTGATTGTCTATGATTGCTCCAAACCCACATTTTGAACTAGTCTAACCACCCGTGCGATCAACAACCCTGCCTCGGCACGAATATCGGTGCCTTCGATTCTAATCCCACAAGAGTCCACTCTCGCGCCTCTCACGCGAGCAAATCAAGGTTACGCCTTTCGATGGCGTACTCCGCTCAGATCGACGGCACCATATTGGCAGTGTACGTTGGATCTACTCGTTGTTCTCTGACTGCTTTTCGTGCTCGTCTGACGCACACACGTGACCTATTTAGCATGGTTCTCTTCCCTGTCGACCCTCTTTTTATCGGCCCGGACGGGGAGGCTGTTGGTCCTGGCTGGCCGGGAGCGCCTCGACAGGACGCTCGAGATTGGGCATATGCAGGGCAAGTTTCAGCTCAAGGTGATGACCGGAATGGGTGGAACGTATGTGGGGCATCTCGTGCATGAGGTGAGTGTGATCCACCCGGGTGTGGTATAGATCGTGCTGACTCGCGGAATGGTACAGGATGACCCTGTGGAATTGGCGGAGCATCTACGGGAATTTTGGGAGCGGAATCAAAGGATCATGGTAAAGGGGAAAGTAATCAAGCGGATCGGGGAGGCATGATGCTTGTTTCTGGCTCGCGGGTACGATAGAAATGACTGATATTTCATGTTTCCGCATTTCCGTTTAATTGGCATAAACCCATAGGGTGCATTTCCCCCCTATCTTCAATGGCCTGATGGCGTAGTTGGTTATCGCATCTGTCTAACACACAGAAGGTCTCCTGTTCGAACCAGGGTCAGGTCATATTTTTTCTCCTTTCCATCCACATAATCTTCGATCTGGAAGCTGTTTCTGCTAACAGACCGGTGCTTTATGCCTATGGCGTGATTTCTGCACATTTAATCCCGCCACAATTTATCGTCAATGCGCGCCAAATAATACTGCATGCGCGTTGAAAAGTGTACTGCGCGCCAAATAATATTGCGTGCGCGTTAGAAAGTGTACTGCGCGCCCATTTTAAA
>JBBPRR010001156.1:0-12590 GCA_038093115.1 Hortiboletus flavorubellus | reverse complement strand
CCAGTAGTCACTCCGTGACATTGCTATGTCAACCTCCGCTAGAAGCCTCTGTCCCTTGTTTAGGAATCCACTAACTCGCCCACTTACGCTCCGTTGAGCAGTAGGGTAGAGTAGTATTTTATTCCGTTCACCTGATAAGCTTGCCAGCACCTTTTTGGGCTCTACTCCGCAGCCTCCGGACCTTGTCCTCCAGCTGACTCTGCCACCTCCGACCTACTGTGTTCTCCGCCCGCACGGTTTTGCCATCGCGCCCAGCTGTGTCTGGCGCTCTCCGGCAACCTGCCTCCCTTCGCCCCTCCGCACCTCCGGTTATTTGGGTTGTCCCCTTGGAGCCTCAGCTTCGTACACCGATCTCTTCAAGGAATCACCTCCCTATAGCCGCCACCCTCCACACTCTTCCCCCCGATCTACCCTCTGTGGACGCTGGGATGTCCACTCCTAAGAGGGGGATAGGGACTCCGCTCCCCTACTCCGGCCTTCGATTAGGTTCACTCCACTCCGTCCCTCATCCAACTCCGACCAATTTCGGTTGCATTTTGCAACACCTCCGGGACATAAGTATCTACTTTGTCTACCCCAACCCCCCTACTCCTCCGACTCCTCCTCAGTCCCCTCCGACTCCCCGTAATCCTCCGACACCTCCTCCATCTCCTCCGCCATCAATCTGGCCATCTCCTTGGCCACCTCCGCTGCCACCTCCGACTCCGTCCCGTCTCCCTCGTACGTGGAAACCTCAGACTCCGAGTCTGAGGCCCACCCATGCAACTCCGTCTCCTTGATCGAGACAAGCTCCTCCAGGAGCTTGTTCTGACGATCCAACCTCTTCAAGAACTGATGCATCCAGTACCCGAACTCCGCAGGTACTTGAAGCTGTGCGGTTCCCGCCACCCCCGAACTCCCCTCTCCCTTATCCAACTCCGCCCTCCGCACCTCCAACCTCGCCTTTTTCGCCTTTCCCCTTGGTGACCCACCCTCTGCCTGCCTCTTCCGCTTACCTCCGCCCTCCGACATCTCCGCCCCACCCCGCTCGCACTTGGCCTTCGCCTCGATGCACCCTGTGCATGACTTCGACTTGCCCGGCCCGAGTTCGCACTCGAGCCCCTGGGCCTCGCATCGCTTGCACTCCGGCAAAGGCTGCCGGACCTTGTCCTTGCCCTTGACGGAGCTCTGCTCCGCTCGGACCTTCTCAGCCTGGGTCCTCATTAGCGCGCGACCAAGTGACGAGCAACGACTTACTCGTTTTCTGGCCTCCTCCTTGGCCTCCTTGCGGCGCGCCGCCTCCACCGCCGCCTTCGCCTCCTCCGCCGCCCTCCTTGCCTCCTCCACCCTCCGAGCTTCCTCCGCCTTCCGTGCCTCCTCCGCCTTGCGCGCCTCCTTCTCCACCCTTCTCCTTCGTCGCCGCTCGACGAACTTTGCCTGGGAAATGTCGTTGTCATCTTCGGCGCACTCCACCAGGCGCTTGTCGGACCAGGTGGTGATGTCGTCGTTTCTGGACATGGTGATGGTTTTGGAATAAGAAGCATCCGACCTCCCTCACGGACTTTATAGTCCTTCCTGAACTCCGACCTCCGCTTTCTCACTCCACCCATCCCCACCTTCGCATTGTCCTCCTATGGCCCTCAGGGGTTCGGGCCTAAGAGGGGGATACTGTCATATACTGTGCCAGCCCCAAGCACACTCCAGCCCTCCGGGCACAACTCCGCTCCTCAGGAGCGATCTCCGGTCCGTTCTCTGCTAATATGTACCTCCATTCCTCCGGACATCTGTATTCTGACTAATCCTTCCTAACACTCTGTACTTACGATATTCCTTTGTTCCGTACATAGTTTAGTTCCGACTTTTAGATACCTCCGACCTGTGCTCGCACAGCTCCAGCATTCGTCCTGCCGGAGCACAGCACTGGCTTTCTTATCTTCCGTTCTCCGTCTCAGTCATCCGTTTACTAATACTGTACTTTCCCTCCGTATATAAACTCCTAGATACTCCATGTACAATAGCTAGATTATCAACTTGGACAGACTCCTGTTCCTTCCACTATCTCTGTTCCTCTCTGCTCCGAAATACAGGACAAGAACGACAGCAAGGGCGCAGCACATAAGCTGAAGCCAAAGTCCTATTCGTCCATGCAACTCCGGAGTTCTGGAGTTCCACCAGGAGTTGATCGGTCTCTAACAGTGCTGTCATAATCAATTCCTTTAAAGTCTCAAAGGCTTCTTGGCATTCTTTTGTCCAGACAAAGGGTACATCCTTCTTCCAGGTAGCTGTTATGCTTCTGGCTATCTGGGAGTAATTAGGAATCCATATGCGGACTGTTCCACATAGGCCCATAAATTGTCTGGCTTCTGTAGCACTTTGAGGAGTAGGCCACTCCTTTATGGTCTTTACTCATTGTACATTGGATTCTCTGCCATTGATTCCTACATTCTGGCCAAGTATTACTACTTGGGGTTGGCAGATTTGAAGCTTCTTTTCATTAAAGGTTCCTCCTGCTTCTGCCAAATAATGTAAGATTCGATTCAAATCTTCTGCATGTTCCCAGATATATTGTCGTATGCCTGGCCTTTCTGGTAGAACTGCAGGATTCCCATCCTTATCAGGATAGGTAGTAAGTGGTCCTCGTATTGGTGCATCATCGATGAATACATTCATCACTTGCTTGACAATCTCATCTTGGAATATAAACACCATGCATTCTTGAAATTCAGAGGGTGGATTGGTGTATCCAATGGGAAATGAGGTTATCCAAAGTAGTCCTAGTGGGGTTTGGAAGGCTGTCATGTCTCAACTAGCTTCGTCCAGCTTTCTTGCGTCAAAGCCCCAATATAGGTCTAGGATTGTAAAGCATTTTCCTCCCAAAAACTGGTCTACAAATTGATCCAGATGAGGGGGAATGGATGGTTCCTTGATGCTGACTGCATTTAATGGCTGCAGGTCATGCACTATTCTTAGTTGCTGCTTCTCTTCATTCCACATACAGAATCATTGTGATCTATAGAGGGATTGGCAGTATTCATAGTGAAACAACCCTAGAGCGTAGCTCCCTTAGGTTGCCAGAAGATAGCTGTAGACTTGTGGTCGTGAAGAGAAAAGGCTTGTCAGGCCAATAAAAGTCCTTCTTATAGTGCTTTAGGGGAAAACACCAAGAGAACTAGACTGGAGTTCTCTGGCGCTGGCATCGAGCCTTAAGTATCTACTAGAGGTATGTACATGTTGTGACCGTATCTAACGATCTGGGAACAAAAGGGGAAAAGGGCATAGGGTGAAACAGAAGTGAGACGCATGAGGCCAACATGCAGTGTGGCAGAATGGAAGAGAAGCGTAACACAAGTGAAACACGTGTATCAAGGAATGGAATAGAAGCGTGATCAAGCACTTCTGTGAAAAGGTGAAACATAAGGTGAAACAGGGAAGATGAGAAGTCTCGTGCGTGAAACGGAGTGAAGGGAGTGAGACGACTATGATGCATGAGATGAGGGTGAATGGAATCAAGATAAGATATAAGATAAGATTGTCTGTTGTTAGTGTAGAAAACGTTAAGTCCAACGACCATAGGGGTACGGGAATATACCGATCGTAACACTACCACCCTTCTAGGAATCGACTTCCAGGCAATTCAAGAGCAGTGATTTGCATTTGGTATAATTCACGTAAGGATTAAATAACTTCTCGAACTGGGCGAAGGTCATAGACAGTTGTTGTGGGGCACTCGGGTGGAGGTGTGGAATTTACGGATGGCGGCCTGAGCGCTTTGAAGATTTTCAAGTGGTTCCCATGTATGATCTGTCTCTTCAAAGCCTTTCCAATGCACCAGGTATTCGAGGCGGCATCCCTTCAATCAGGAATCGACCAAATAATCTACTTCGTGAACTTCTTCGTGGTCTTCGGTGATATCAACCAGGCTGGGCTGGATGACGGGTTGACCGGGCAACCGTTCCTTATAAGGTTTGATGCAAGAGATGTTCACAACATTGTGGATCTTCATGCCCCTGGGAAGTCTAAGCTTAACCGCATTGGGGCCCATGAGTTCCAAAATAGGAAAGGGGCCTAGCCACCGTTCCGTTAACTGCTTAGATTGGTGCGTCAAGTGCAGGTTATCTGTGGCTAACCAGACCTTATCTCTGACCTTGTATTGCGGAGCTTCGGACCGGTGTTTGTCTGCTTGAGCTTTCATTCGCTCTTGGGATGCCTTTAGACTATTTCTTGTTTCCTCGAAAGTCTTACTCATCAAGTCGGCAAACTCCGTAGTGGCTGGCACTTTGGAGACACGCTGTTCCACACCCATGTGGGGGACATACGAATGTGTGACTTCGAAAGGGGTTTTCTTTGAAGATGCCGAGATCTTCGAATTTTATGAAAATTGTGTGATTGGAAGCCAGTCCAACCATTCTTCTTGCTTCTCGGCGCAGAACATGCGGAGATACTGCTGGAGGTCTCGGTTCATCCACTCAGTTTGCCCGTCTGTCTGCGGGTGATGTGCAGTTGATAATTTAGACTTAATTCCTAAGCGAACGCAAACATCTTGCATCACTTGGGAAGTGAACTGTGGTCCACAGTCCGATACAATCGAATGGGGAAGACCGTGGTTCTTCCATACATGGTGTAAATATAATTTAGCTGTATCCAGCGCTGTGACTGTTTTGTTGCACAGGATAAATACAATTTTTTTAGACAACTGATCTACAATGACGAGGATGGAGTCGAAGCCACCAGAGGAGGGAAGATCGGTGGTGAAATCGGTGGAGACATCCTGCCAGGGACCTTCTGGGATAGGCAGTGGGATTAATATGCCTGCTGGGGTGCAGTTACCTCCTTTCATGCGTGCACAGTGATCGCATCGAGTGACATAATCTTTGATGTAAACAGTCATGTTGAGCCACCAGTAGCTTCTTCTGAGAAGTTCTATGGTCTTTTCATAACCGGGGTGACCAGCGACTGGGGAGTCGTGACAAGATTTCATAATAGATAAACGAATGGATTCGTCATCAGGGACAAAGACTTTTCCTTCTTGGTTGCGTAAAACTTCGTCAACACGGCATAGTCCGTGCTTCTTGCATAATTCCTTGATTTCGCTCTCTTTGAACGCATGTACTTTCTTCTTAATGGATTGTAGAATTTGTTCGCCTTCATCGTGGATTGCGACTGGGATGGTCCGTATCCGCTCCGGTGGAATCATCATGATTCCTTCGTTATCATGTTCTATGCCAATTGCGTGATCTTCTCTCCTAGAGAGCACATCAGCCTTTACGTTAGTTGTACCAGGCTTATAGACAAATAGATAGTTGACACAAGAGAGCCACTGCCACCAACGGGCTTGGCATTGATTCAAGTTCTGTGACTGCATAAAGTACTTCAAGTTGGCGTGGTCGTTCCAGATCTCAAACTGGTGACGAGAGCCTTCCAGGTAGTGGCGCCATATCTCCAATGCTTGGATGATGCTCAACATCTCCTTATCGGCAATGGGGTAGTTGCGTTCAGCGGGTGTCATACTGTGACTGGAATAGGCAACGGGGTACCACTTGTCTTCTTTTAATATAGATAACACAGCCCCTGTGGCATAGTCTGAGGCGTCGGTTTCAAGGCGGAATTGACAATCGATGTCCGGGAATGGCAAGACGGGTGCTGTAGTGAAACGTTCTTTGAGCATGTCAAACGCGACTTGTTGTGCTTCTTTCCACACGAAGGGTTGGTCCTTCTTTAATAAATCATTCAGAGGACGAGCGTGCTGCACGTAGTCCTTGATGAACCTCCGGTAGAAATTGGCAAGTCCGAGAAAACTGTGGACTCCTTTGACGTTCTTTGGTTCGGGCCATTCCAAGATGGCTTTTACTTTGGAATCGTCCATTCTAATTCCGTCGACACCAACCATCATGCCGAGGAATTCAACTTCTTTCTTCGTGAAGAAGCACTTTTCTGGTTTTACGAAGAGATCGTTTTCTTCTAATCTCCGGAGTACTTCCTGCACGACTCTGTCGTGTTCGTCTTGGTCGTCTGTTTTTGTGAATATCATTAGGTCATCGATGTAGACCACGATTATGTCCTCCATGTCGGCGAATATCTCATTCATCATTGCTTGGAAAGTGCCGGGTGAATTGCACAGCCCGAAGTACATGACTAGGGGTTCGAATGCTCCTTTGTAGCAGATGAAAGCGGCCTTCCATTCGTCGCCTTCCTTGATACGGACGTTGTTGTAGCCCCATCGGAGATCCATTTTCGTAAATAACTTAGCTCCTTTGAGTTTATCGACGAGTTGGGAAATTAAGGGGAGTGGGTAATTATTCTTTACGGTGTGTTCATTTAGATAACGGTAGTCCTGTACCATGCGTTTCTTGCCGTCTTTCTTAGGGATGAAGAATACCGGTGAGGTTTGGGGGGATTTGGAGGGACGGATGTATCCTTTAGCCAACTGATCGTCTAGAAAAGCGGCGACTTCCTCCTGTTCTTGTGCGGATAGAGGGATGATACGACCTTTCTTGGGTTCAAACGTGTCTTTTAGGTTGATGGCGTGATCCCACGGTTTTCTTATCGGCATCCTTTCAGATTCGGCTTTGCTGAACACTTTTAGATAGTCATGATACTGCGGGGGTACGAGCTGTTCTGCCATGGCGTCCGTCCTTACTTTCTCTTCTAGAGCGCAGATAGTGGCATGGACCTGGTATTGGATGTCCTCTTCTTCTTTTTCGATCATGCGAACGAAGACCGGCTTATCTTGGAGGGCATGACAGTGCCTTGGGCAGCGTGTCATTTGTACTGAGCCCTTGACCCAATCAATTTCCGGATTGTGGTGTCTTAGCCAAGAGAATCCGAGGATCAGTGCGTTCTTTCCGAGGTCCGTGACTTCAGCTGTGACTTTCTCACGATGGCCCTGATATTCGATCATCAAGTCCATGGAGTGCGTGATGTTCCCTGCAGAGTTCTTTGTTCCGTCTACATTAAAAACGGGGATGGCATGTCGTAGTTTAGATAGGGGAAGTTTGAGCCTCTCTGCCCAAGATCTGTCGATAAAGATCGTGTTTGCGCCGCTGTCAAGCAGGGCGTTGACTTTCGTAAGGGAGTGACGTGCGCTCATCGGAGCGACTTTAATGGACATCATAATTTCCCGTGTAGGGTTAAGGTTACGTACAAAGACTTCGTGATCTGGGATTTCGTGAAGGTAACTGAAGGATGAAGTCTTCGGGGAATCTTTTTCTTTCGGATAAGGGGAATTAAGCACAGGTTTAATGTCCCTGCCGTGCTCCATAGGAGGCACCCCTGACGTGTAGGCGAAGGTAGATACATCAGCCGAGTCATCGTCATCCAACTCCTCAACTGATAAGGGAGAATACTTATTCGAGAAAGAACCCTTGGAACACCCAGATTCGTTCCGCGGGCTCAAGCTTTTCCCGACTTCTTGCGCATAGCCTCCTGATCTTTGAACCAGGCGGCCGCTTCTTCGAAGCTCATTCCTTGTATGGACTTCGAGAAGTCCTGGCGTTTGCCTTTTCCTTTTGAGGTCTGGCGGACCTCACGTTCATCTTCAGAGGTGTTTTTTCTGTCATCCCAGGACGTATAGGGATTAACTACTACTACATGTGTGTAGCTACCTCCAGGGCTCCCTGAGAACCTACTATAGTCCGTAAAACTTATCTTTCTGTCGCCTTTGCGAGTTATTCCTTTTTGCTTTCTTTTTCCATCCATGCTAAAGAGGGCATCGTGCCCGTAAGCTATCATCAAGCATTCCAAGGATTACCATTGTATCCCATTTCTGAGTATGATCCGTCGACCATCGGCTTCATCGGCACTTTTGCCTCTACTCTTCCTTTAGCACTCCTGGATTAGCGATGATGATGCGTTACCAAAACTTCTTCTTCAACACAGGGCTTTCTTCTTCTTTTTACGTATTCATAAGTGGCATTGTGCCGTCATAGTTGGCATAGGAAAAGGGGCGAGATCCCAACCTCGCGGTAGAACTTCTTAAAGATGAACGGTGGTAGTCGATCTGGAAAGATCCGTAGAGTGGGAGGGGAATGACATCATTCGTCAACGTGGGGTCGAAAGACCTATCATGATTTGTATCGTGGGGATGTGAGCGGCGAGGCGTATCGTCAGAGGTGGATCAGCGTTGTAGCGTCCAAGACCTAGGGTGCTCCCTTCTAGGCTTATACCTCTTCGTACCCAAAGACCTGCAGCGAGGCGTACTCAACTTTCAACTTTCTTCTTCAACTTCTTGTGCCTGCTGAGCGTCAACCCATCCATTGGGTTCAAGAACCAGCTTCGTAGCAATGAGGGCTCCACTATCCTTCCAATCTTCTTCATGACCATCGTCGTTGTCCGCCATTGCGTACCGTAAGGATAGGGACTTCTTGTGGCTGTCGGGCCGTAGGTTAAGACTGCTTGAGAAAGGCTTACGTCTGGGGAGAGAGAGTAGGTTTCTTGCCATCAAGGCTCAACCCATAGGGTGTGCGTCGTAGCACGGGTAGAATTTGAGGATAGTGACACCGAAGTGCCGTAGGAGGGGTGGTCGTATAGTGGCAACCGTTGTTGCCGTAGAGAGGCCCATCACCATAGCGTGCACCAGCATGGGATTGAACCATCAAAGATGGGGGAGAGCTCTTCGACGCATAGCGTGGCTCCATCTTGACTCGAGGTAGCGAGAATGGAGTCTAGTTCTAATGAAACAACCCTAAAGCCTACACCGGTAAAGGTGCGCTTGTGCTAGGTCGAGTCGTGAACCGTAGACCACCAAGTGGAGGCGTAAAGACAGAATAGTGAGTCGACTATGACGCACGAGACAAGGGTGAATGGAATCAAGATAAGATATAAGATAAGATTGTCTGTTGTTAGCGTGGAAAACATTAAGTGCAATGAACATAGGGGTACGGGAATATACCGATTGTAACAGTAGGACCGAAACCTTGCGAGTCGGTAGGGCAGACGTTTCTGGGCGGATCATGTCGTGGTGCCATTATCTCGATGGTCTATCATCCTGACTTGAGCTTCTTGCACCGAACCCACAAAGCAATCGCTCCAGATTGTTGAGTTGGACTACCTCACGGTGTCCTGATTCTAGCATCTACCTGACCCCTGGGCTGAACCTGGAGGTGTGCAAGCATTCATAGCTTCAATGTTGGCCCACTTACACCACAACAGCCTTCTTGATGATCATAGTCCAGATTACCACTGGTAGAAGCAACAGTCGTTCTCAACACCACTTTCATAGCTCCTTCACTAAAATCAGGTGGCTGTAAATGAGGGTGAGATCCATCTCGCTGGCTAGGAGGTGATGCTGATTTCTGCCATCTATCAAAATTTTCCGACCATTCCCATAAGATTATGGCTAGGTTCAAGATGATGTGGATTGCTCGAGGGTATCGCTCGTATGGTATGCAAATGATCTTCGGATCAGTGTCAGCATAAATGACTGATTGGGATTGGACACATCAACAGGCAGAAAGTACTGTGATGGAGTGTGGTTGTGGAAGCTGTGATTCCTTGGCTTCTTGCCACCCTAGGTGATGCAATCATGATCTGGCATGACAGCTGTGTTTTGGCTGTAAAGTTTTGTCCCATGTCTTGTATGTAATAACATTGTTCCCTGTGTGCCATCATTGATGCTTTCCCATTGGATATATAATCCCAGGGAAGTGCAAAACATGACCTGTACCACTTCCTACCTTGCCTACACTGACCCTCCACCTTTGCTCATTAAATAGTCAAACATCACAATTTATCTCTTCTGGTGCACTACCATGTTCCCTGACTTGCAGCTTGCTTTAGAACTTCTCCAGCTGAATAACTGTGGATCCAGTATGAATGTTCATGCCTTTGGTATGATCAATCTCATAATTTAGCTCAAACATACTAGTTGCTGCTGTCACTGCTGTCCTGTATGATTATGGTGAGTAATGCTTTGTCACAGTGCACAGTCATCTCAAAATCAACTAACCATCGCAACTAACTACTAGTCCTCACCTTCTCAAGTGAAGTATGTTATTTTGCTCTCTACATCTTACACTATTGTTAATTCACAACATCTGGAGGTACACTATGTTTGGGTAAGGAAGTAACAAGTGAAGCAAGGTTCAAGTCCCTTACAGTATCACAGAACAGACCCTGGACCTGGGTCTCCACATTGTTTGTCCTGGTATGCATACTGTATGTACATGCTCATATTGCATGTACAGTATTCTGAATTGACACTTCTATAGGTCCGCTATTTTGGACTCTCAAGTGCTATGTATGTAGGTCTATTATTGCTGTAATGATTATAAAGCTAACAATGACTCAATGAATCATGCTCCAGTATCAACACCCTCTGTGTGTTCAAAGTTAATTTTTGGGATTGATCAAACTAATCAGATCTGTTTGCAGGGGGTAGTATTTTTATGTCTGTTTCTGTAAAGGTGAGTTTCATACTATGTACATCCTTATGTCAATAATGATTAGCTATTGGTAGATGTATGTATCTAAGTTCTGGTTGTCAGCTGTATTGATACATAACAGCTTTAAAGGTGTAAGTACACTGATTTCTTACTCTTTATAATATCAATCAATTTGATGCATGGATGCTCTGAAGGTATAGCAACCTATCTAGTATCTAGCTGGACATTTATTATATTCATCTCTAGTGCAGATTGTGAGTTATCATAGTTTCTAATTCCATGTTCCCCAATCATGCATTCAAATCACAGTGGTCATGATCCTGCAGGTATATGCCATGTGGAATTGATCCAAGTGGATTCTTTGGATTCTTCTGTTCATTTATACATACATGCAACTACTGATGAGAGAAGGGATTCTTTATTTCCTTATGTATGTCTCCCCTTTCCAGCACTTTCAATTCCCCTCATTGTCATACATTCTGGGTCTGCCTATCTTATCATTGAGTACTTGCACAATGACTAACAATTGGACATTTCCCCCCTGTGCTTCCAGGTATATGCTTTATTTTACTGCTTTGGCTTTCAGCCAAAACAGTATCACAATAAGTAATACTTGGCAGCTTTTCCTGACCTTGCTTAGCTATGTAACCATATGTCCCATAATGCCTCGGTTTATCATCAGCGTACGAGAACTGTATGACCGCGACCTCCGTTCTCGCTGGCAGGGGATCGACACCGGGTTCGGTGTGTTGTCACAACCCATTGCCAGTCAGAACGCGGCCGTGTCCGCCATTTCATTTGCGGAGGTTGCGACGGGGCAGGGGCAAGGTCAGGAGGGAGATACGGAGGCAATTCGACTGGAGGAGTTGGGAGATGGTGCACATCGGGCTGTGGAGGGTGGTCACGCGGATAACGCGGAAGTGACTCGACTTGAGGTATTGGGAGATGCCAGTACGCATCAAGTTTGAGCGGGACCATTTGGAGAAAGGTGGTGGCGCACTTTGAACGGCGACTCGGATATCTATTTTACCTATGCGTATGCCTCGTCGACCGAGTTCTGTGTACAAACATAGAGATCGTCTGCAACGAACTTGTTGGCACCCTGTGCGATATGTTCTGCCCTGGGAAATTTTCCATGAGCGACGTTAAAGGGCTTTGTGGAAATCATCGCAACGTTTGAGGGCAGAAGCTCGGGGAATCACTACCAAATGGTTGGTGGCGAAAATATACATAATGTCGAGTCACGTTTGAGTTTCTGAGTGGTCAGATGCGTCCTCGACCGTGACGAGAGCATCGAGCAGATTGGGATGAAGGTAGGGGCCATCTACCCAGAATTGAGACAAGAACAAGTTCCCAGTAGCGAGGCACCTGACTTTGCCACATTGTCGATTGCGCCATAACTCCATCCATGCGATCTCATACTACAGATCAGTCTCCCCCCCCAAAAAAAAAGGTAAACGCGCATTTCTGCACAGAAAAACATACGAGAACGCTCTTGTGGTTCCATTTGTCAGTAGCTCGATCGACCCTCCTTCTCAGCATGATCTTTGCCATGGGGTCGGGAGACATACGAAGGCCAGTGCGCAATGCCTTTGGGTCCTGTTGTCTTCCGGCTTGACATCGCATGACATGACGACACGGGCCAACATGGATGTCAGCTCATTAGCGGCAAATAACCGTCCAGGGCTGGCGCGCATATATGTGAGATGCTTCATGCGCGTAGAGAGATCAAGGGCGTTCGTACCGGGCGTGTTTTTCCGTGCCAGTCGAAACGAACTGGCGTTTGGTACCCTCGCCTTCCCTCGTCACACGTGTTAGAGAACCGGACAAGACCGAAGACGTGCGCGTTGTCGCAGCGTTCGTTGTCACGGCGCAGACACCGAGAAAGCACACGACGACTGTTGTTGCCTCGGGTAATGAACGTCCCGTAGGAGAATGTGAAATCTTTGATGGCCATCTGTCTGAGGTTCACTAACCCCATGAAGGCGTTAAGCAAGACCACCCTCCGCTGTGGCATCAGACGACTCACCAGCACCACTTCCGACCAAAACATTTAACATTCACTGTCCTTCAAAAAGCTGTTGATCTCGCGCGGCATCTCCCAGGAAGCTTTCGACCACCCCTTCTCTTCTTGACGACAAGTTCCCACCTGTCCACCGAGGGGTTCGATGTGCAGAGGGTTCCTGGTGAGAAATGTGCGTGAGAAAAGTTCTAGAGCACGACGAGGTCAGA
>JBBPRR010001155.1:0-12592 GCA_038093115.1 Hortiboletus flavorubellus | reverse complement strand
GTGGAGAGGCGAACATCATATTGGAGGAGGCGAGCTAGTTCTCTAGCAAATGCGGAGGCAAATTGGGGTCCTCTATCAGAGATGATGGAGTCATGAAGACCAAAGCGTTTGAACACAAAATTAAAAAAGAGTAGAGCTACTTCCTTGGCATCAATAGTCTTGGAACAAGGGGCAAGAATGACCCCCTTCGTAAGGCCGTGGTCGACCACGACCATTAAAGAGTCATAACCGTGGGAGAGTGGGAGGTCGGTGATCAAATCAACAGAGAGTTGATAGAAGGGAAGAGTTGACGATGAAGGAATAGGAAGCAAAGGTGGGGTGGTAGGATGAGTAAGGGTCTTGTTTTGTTGGCAAACAGCACATCCAGCAATGAAATGAGAAACAAAGGTGGAAAGACCAGGCCACCAAAAGTCTTGTTTAAGAATAGCTTTAGTGTGAAAGTGACCCAAATGACCAGTAAGAGGGGAGGAATGAATACTATGGAGAAGAAAGGAGCGAGAGGCAGGTGGAACATACATGCGATTTTTGAAAAACAAATGGCCATTGTCAAAAGTCCAATCAGAGAGAGAAGAACGAGGAAATAAGGGAGAACCATCCGCCAGATTGGCTAAAGCACAAAAAACAAGAGGGTCAGAAGAAGAAGAATTACAGATATGAGTCGCAAGAAAAAGGTCTAAGGCATTGATAATGGCAGGATCAGGGAGAATGGGGGTGTTAATATTGTCCAAAGTGGTGTCGACATGATCACAGCGAGAGAGAGCATCGGCAGGAGCCATCTGTGTGCTAGGGAGAACTTTCCATAGGATGTCAAAATCCTGTAGGAATAGTGACCAACGAGCTTGGCGACGAGAGAGTTTGCAAGGGTCCTTGAGATACGAAAGGTTTTTATGATCCGTGATGAGGGTAACTGGATGTGTGGCTCCTTGAACATAGTAGCGCCATGTGGTAAGAGCCAAGATGACCGCAAGGAGTTCACGATCATAAATGTTGTAGTTACATACGTTTGGCCAGTGCAAACGTTTTAGAAAAATAGGTGCAAGAATGAAGATCTCCATTGGTATCTTCCTGAAGAAGGACAGCACCAGCGGCTAGGAGAGATGCATCAGTCATGATGGAGAAGGGGCGAGTGACATCGGGAATGAAGAGGACAGGAGCAGAGGAAAAGGTGGATTTTAGAGATTCAAAGGCACGTTGTTGAAGAGAAGTCCACAGCCAAGGTTGATCCTTGTGGGTAAGTAGAGTCGGAGGGACGATAACATTGGAGAAGTTGGAGATGAATTTTCGATAAAAATTAGCGAAGCCAAGGAATGAGCGAATGCCCTTGACAGAAGTGGGGGGTTGCCAGTCACAGATAGCAGCAGTCTTGACGGGATCCATCTCGACTTGTCCTTGTCCAATAATCATACCAAGAAATTCGATACGAGGAGTGTCGAAGGTACACTTGGAGATTTTGAGAGAGAGTTGATGTTTACAGAGTCGAAGGAGAACACGACGTGTTCGTTCATGGTGTAAGGCAAGATTGCCATTGGTGTGAATTCCAAGATCATCCATATAGATTTCCAGCCATCCCTCAGTAATCATATCGGAAAAGACATGATTTATAAAGACCTGAAAGGTGGGGGGAGCATTGTAAAAGCCAAAGAACATAACAGTTGGTTCAAAGAGGTCAAATGGGGTAATGAAGGCTGCCTTCCATTGATCGGTTTCCTTGATATGAATGTTGTTATACCCTCATCGGACATCAAATTTAGTGAATCAGGTGGAGTTCTTCATTCGATCAATGAGAGGAGGGATAAGCAGGAGGGGATAAGCATTGTGAACAGTAAGAGAGTTCAAGTATCGATAGTCCTGGCAAGGACGAAGAGTTTTGTCTTTCTTTGGGACGAAGAAAAACAGTGTGGCTTGGGGGGATTTGAAAGGAACAATTCGACCAGTTTTCAGGTGTTCATTGATGAATGATTGGCAGGCATCTTGTTCTTTCAGGTTTAAAAGATATACCTTGGCAATCTTTGGGATAAAGGAGTCCTTTATTTCAATGGTATGGTCAAAGGAATGGTGAGGAGGGAGCTGGTTGTAGGTCTTCTCAGAGAAGACGTCTTCGAAATCTAAACACCACGAGGGAAGGGATTGTTTGACAGGTTTATTTTATTGAGCCAATTGAGTGAATAACGTGACCTAATTAATGGTCTTTCCTGTTCAGGGGAGGTACTCACTAGGAGACACGTCAACCCTGTTAGGATATCGCAGAGTAAAGAGAAAAGAGATCTCATGGTCCACATCTAAATCAAGGAGTCAAAGAAGATAACGTCGAGGAGGTGCTTCAGAGGGAGAAAGGGAGTTGTCAGAGAGGAAAATCTTGTGTGAAGATCAGTCGATCTGAGGGTTTTGAGATCGTAGCCAGGACATTCCAAGTATGATTTGTTTTTGACCAAGAGAAAGGACCATTAAGTCAATGGATTCGGAATGTCCTCCAATGTGAACGATAGGTTGAGCATGCCAAAGAATGGTACCCTTTTTATTCATTGTTCTATCTATGTTGTAAGCTTCGAGTGGTTCAGGAAGTTGTTTCAAGGAATCATTCATATGGGAAAGAAGTCTGAGGTCGATGAAATTTCTGGTTGCTCCGGAATCAATAAGGGCAGTGGTGAGGATGGTTTGTTTTCCAACTTGTAGTTTCATAGGGAATCGAAGGGTTCTTTCATTTCGAGGAGCTACAATTACACGTTGGATGAGATGGGAAGAAGATGTCTCGGCAACTTTCCGGTTCAAAAATCCTGTGCTATATTAACAACAGATACTTCCTCTGTGTTGACTTCAGATTCGTCATAACACATCTGGAGTACTTGAAGGATTTCACCCTCATTTTTTCCCTTAGTCTTTAGGGAGTTAACAAAGACAGAAAGAGCGGAGGGGGTTTCAACAGGAGGAGAAGATGAGGAAGAAGGTGTTGTGTTCATGGTACGAATGTTCTGAGGGTGAGGGGGTTGTGGGGTGAAGTTCTGAGGTTTGTTGCATTGGGAGGCATTGTATCCGGTATTACGACATCGGAAGCATCTTCCTTCTCGGATGCATTTAGCTCATTCTTGGGGGGTGAGCTTCGACAGTGAAACAGTATCGACATCCATGGCATTGGGGTCACGAGTAGAAGGTCAAGGTTGTATCGGAGAGAAAGGTTTCCCGCCTTTCAGAGCAAGGATGCACATTTTCTGTGCATGGAACGTCTTTGCTTTTTCGATCCATTCCTTAACCGTGGTGGGGATGATTGCCATGGAAAGAATCATGGTGGCAAGTTGTTGGTCAAGTCCCAAGGAAAACTAGTCAATAAGAGTAACGTTGTCTGTGATTCCAGCACAGGAGGAGAGATTTTGGAAGTCCATGATATACTTTTGGAAACCATCATCGATGATTCCATCAGGACGATGGAAGGATTTCTGGGAAAGTTTGGAAAGTTTGTGGCAAGCAGTGGCTTTGGAATCGAAGGGAAAGAAAGTGGATTTGAAGTTTTCAACAAATCTATCAAAGGTCTTGTTGAGGGCAATGATGTTAGTGTCAGCCATCTTATCATACCACATTTCTAAGAAAGAGACTCCTCGTCCCTGACTCATTTTGTTCAACGTGGTCATGATTTTTTGAGAGTCAAGGGTGTACAAGTCCGGGTTGATGGCAAAGTAAGCGCGCATAGCTTTAATCCATCAAGTGGCATCGGCAGGTTCGCCAGAGAAGTCAGCGGGGAGGGCCATCTTTAATTTAGTATGGTGGGACATGGGGTAAACAGGGGGACCAGGTGTCAATGGGTTGGCTGGGGTACAAAAAGTTTTGTGTTGCTGAGGGGTGCTAGGTCCAGAGGTTATGGTGGATTGTGAGTCAATGTTAATGTCAGACGTGTTGTCTTCGTTCAGCCCGTAGCGTCAGCGAAGGGCTCGTTCAGAGTGGTGAGAAATTTTGCTAGTGGGGGTGTCCTGCTCCTAGAAAGGAGGGACGAAAGATTACACTCGTTCTTTTGTTACGCGAAGCGTGCACAAAGGAATATGCAAAGGATTTGTACTTCTCAGGAGGTGCTCACGAAGAGACTCAGCATCTGGGAGAGATATGAGGAGCAAAAGTTCGAGGGTTTCTGAGGATGATGGTCTCTGTCAATCGGACAAGAGAACACAAGAGCACGCTGGATTGCATAGAACGAGTGTAAAGAAATACAAGTACATATGGTCTAATATAAATACTAGGGGACACGTCACCGAAGAATGTTATGAAACCAGAGAGAATGCTTAAGTAAAGGGATGCGTCACCTAGTATGTGGGAAGATTAAGAACTACAAGGTCGATGCAAGAGAATCAGCTGAGGAGAGGTTAGTCTGAAATACAAGAAAGGAAATGAAGGAATCGGTTAAAGAGTAATGAACATGGGGCGAATAGGATTAACAAGAAAAAGGCAGCGTTCCCAATAAACTCGGTACATACCAAGTGCAAAGGGAGCGATATGTTGAAAGCAGAAAAGATATAAACCATGAGACAAGAGAAAAACTGTAACAGTTGTCATATACTAACTTCCTTCGCTCCAGAGTTCTAGTATAGGAGGGCAATCTCTTAGACTGTGGTTGTGACTTCCACATCCATAGCAGATATAGGATGACATGGCAAGGGGCCTTGCTTGTTTTGGGATAGGATTATCATTGTTTCTCTGTACTATAGCCCTAGGTGTAGTACTTGTAATAGTAGGTTCCCTTGTATCCCTAGGAGTAGGAGTGTTCCTAGTCAATCCATAAGTCCTTGAGGGCTTGTGTCATATACCATGCCAGCCCCTAGCACACTCCGGCCCTCTGGGCACAACTCCGCTCCTCAGGAGCGATCTCTGGTCTGTTCTCTGTCCATATATATCTTCATTCCTCCAGACATTTGTATTCTGACTAATTCTTCCTGACACTCTGTACTTATGATATTTCTTTGTTCTGTACATAGTCTAGTTCTGATCCTTAAATACCTCCAACCTGTGCTCACACAGCTCCAGCATTTGTCCTGCTGGAGCAGGTGCAGGCTAAACTATATGGAGCCCTGGAGGTGACAAGCAAGTGCGAATGCAGGCATACTGATGATCACTATGGGTGGAGCCTTGTGGTTGGAGAAATGTGGTGGAGCGGAGGATATGGAGTCCACCAGAGGTGGTGAGACCGGAGGCTGCAGAGATGAGCTCGGGGGTGCTGGCATGTCCTGTTCAGGTGAATGGAATGAGATACTGCTTGAGACCCAATCAATCAATGGATTGTAGCGGGTGAGCCAGTTATGTCCTAAAACAAGAAAACAAGAACCATCTAGCGGAGTGACATATAATGTCGTCGGAGTGATATCACCAGTTTTGCAACAGACAGAGAGGTCGATAGCTTGAGTTATGGTGGAATTCGTGGTACCATCGAAGAGTCAGAGTTGGAGTGGGGGAACGGAGTAGGTGGAAAGATTATTCTTATTAACAAATGATGTATCGATAAAGCAGTCAGAGGATCCGGAGTCTACAAGTGCAGGGAACAGAGGGATATTGTAGGATACTAAAGAAACAGAGGGCATAAGTGATTTTGGATCAGAAAGAGTAGACACGTTGAGACAGATCTTCTTGAGTGCACGGGTGGGTTCAATGCAACCTCCAGACCATGTGGAGTCACGGAGGTCATACTCTATTTTTTTGTCTCTGAAGTGGAGACCTCCGGTTTGGTTTCCAGAGTAGCTGTCGCAGCATGGGCCTTGGATGCCTTAGAAGTGGACTTTGGGCATTCCTTGGCCATATGCCCTGCAAAACTGCAGAACATACACAACTTGAGGTCAAAGTGCTGCTTGCGTTTTTCAGTAGTGAGCTTGCCGTCTTTTCCCAATTTTGACAACAAGTCCGGCTTCGAAGAAGTGGACATGGAGGCTCCTTTGCCCTTATACTCCTGGGTGTCTTTGGAGTTTCTGGAGGATCAAGCAGAGGAGGGTGTGGGAGCAGATGATTTGTCAGAGGGCTTGAATGTGGAGGGCTGGTTGGACGGCTTTACTTGGCAATTGAGTTCGGACTTGCGCTCTCAATAGCGTGTGTTGATTGCCTGAGCGAGATGGCAGAGTTCAGAGAGTGTTGGGGGTTTCCCAACATGGGAGATTTCGTCCTTGATACGGTCCAGCAGACCATTGTAGAAGTGGTGCCAGAGGACACCTTCTCCATAATCTCAGACTTGCGAAGCTATCCTGTTAAACTCAACCACATACTTGTTAATATGTTGACCATCCTTCATGGACAGGTGGTCGAGTTGGTGCTCCGCATCTCCGATGGGGTCATGCAGACTGAAGTTTGGCTGGAGTTCAAGGATGAACTCTTTGTAGTCGTCCATCCAGAGGGGATGTTGGTTGAGATCTTCCATTTGGAGGAGGTCCAGTTCGAACCACTCCAGTGTCATGCCTTTCAGGTAGGACTGCGCAAATGTTACTTTGGCATGGTCTGTGCTAAAAGCCTTAGGGCAGTCCTGGAAGTTTAACTCACACTGTACCATGAAAATCTGGAGTTTGCAGGGTTCCGTCCCGTCAAACTGGTCGGGCTCTCGAACTTTGGTATGGGGGGTAGAGTCGGAGGCAGGATGACGAGTGGAGCGAGCGAGGCCCTGAATGGCATTTGCTAGCTGAGCGAGGGTATCTCGCAGGATGTGTTCATCATCGTTGGGATCTGGGTCATATGGGTTGTAGGGATTGGGGAAGTAATCCTCCTCGGGATTGTCTGGGCCACCTGGGCCATTGCCATCCAGACCATCTCCAGGGCCTTCTGGAAACCCTGGTTCATTGAGAGGTGTATGGAGTGATTGCTTGTCATCATCCTCTAGAACTCCGATACACGTGTCCAGGGTTGGGGATTGGGAAAGAGGGTATGATGCTGAAGCAGAGATGGAGATACGACGAGCGGAGAAGCTTCGGAACTGGTTGACGAGTTCTGGACCTCAATGACTATTTCCGAAGGTGCTAAGGGGATTGAATCTAGGAGAGCTGTTGGCACCAATGAGGGTACGAGTACAGGAGTGGGTAGTACATGTAGCCATGGGGGAACTCTTTGCAAGTGTGAGTTCGAATATACTGTTAGAATCGTAACTCCAGTATCAACTCTGAAACTCCAAAGGTGATTAGGAAATGGGACTTGGCTTCACCGTATGTAGTGCACCCTTACAAGAGTTCAGTCCTGGATTTATAAAGATCAGATCAAGTTGAGCGGAGGTGTCAGAGGAGAGTCATCAAGACTCAAGCGGAAGTCAGGAGAGTTATTCTAGATAATATTCGAACTAAGGAATACAGGAGTGAAATCGGAGGCTTATATATGTATGGAGTTCGAGAATGATTAGTAAACGGAGTTGTAAGGGATTGGTAAGAGAACGGGAGTCAGGAGTAAGTATCCTGGAGCTGTGCTCTAAGTGAGATACAGGTACGGAGGTAAGTAACAAACAGAGCTAGTACTAAATAAGAAAACAAGAGACATACGAAAAAAAATACTAAGTACAAGTCTGGAGTCTAGAGATAAGTCCTGCACGAGAATGCAGCAGAGTTCTTGATGATAGGCCCGGAGGGCCGGAATTGAACTTGGATGAAATACAGGATATGACACACATGTAAGGGTATGATTAGAGAGATTAATGAATATCTCAATAACCAGTAGGTGGAAAAATCTGGAAAAATAGGGGTATATAGGTCATGATAAGGGCTATCATTCCCTATGGTACCAAAGGGTATTGTTCATAGGGAGCTATGGAAATTCCACTTCTCAGGTGACTACTTTGCTATGTGCATGCATGAACTAGTTTCGTGCAGGTCAGCATATCTCCATGTTTTGTTTCCCTCTTTCCGCAACAATCATCATTGAACGAAATACAAGCTGGTGAAATGATTTGATCTACACAATAGAGGATTACTGCTAATATATTGCACCACTTCAACACTGTAGCCCTGCTAGATAGTCCAGATGCTTGGTTACTGGTCTTGAAATGGATAGAAGAAACAATCGACATTGGGACTTTCACAATCTCAATGTCCTAGAAATTCAATTCCTGGTATATTGAAGCAGAATGAAGAGATATCATGACCAGCATGTTCTTGTGTTGGGAAAATAAAGAATCAGCAAGTACTGCAGTGGTGGCTACCATGGAGGCTCGTGGCATAGTACTCCCAAGTAATGATCCATCTGCTGAACCCTCGACATCTGAAAGCCAATCCCAACCACCCTTACAAAGATGGAAGCAGAATCATGATAGTAGTCAGGTTACCTCCCAAAGCCCCAGAAAATGAGCCTGCAAAAAGGTACATATTTGTTATGATTCAGTACATTATGACTAATTCAAGGGCAGGTGAATTGGTTCCTTGATGTAGAAATGCAGGTAGATGAGGGGGAAGAAACAGAAGATGAGAAGGAAGATGCTGGTATGTTACATATACACCTCAAACAAATCTACTGACCTTTTATAGAAGGATTCATCATTCTGAATGATAACACAAATATAGGAATGTCACTGCAGCACCGTCCTGTTGTGCCTCATTGTATGATGTCCACATTGTCGTTGAGGTTTGAATATGTCATGAACGAAATAGCTGGCTGCTATGTCAACAGCACTGCCAACAAATGTGACATGAGCCAATCCGATAATAGTGATAGTGATGATCAGTTGGAAGAAGTCCCTCAAAGCTCTCCCCCCGCTGTCTTGAACACAATAGGCATTTGAGAGTCTATCCAAAACTGGATGTTTGGCTTTTTGAACTATGAAAAATTGATGGATATTCTAGATTTCCAGTATGATCATGATCCAAGCATTTCAACCCTCATGTTCTTGTCAGATCTGGGAGAGCAAGAAGAAAGGTTCCTGTTAATTTCACTCACAGAACATCTTCATAGGATTTCTGTTACTCACTCCCCCTCTGGAACATGTCAAGATTTTCATCATGCACCCTCATGCCCATCTAGCCCATCACCCCTTTCCAATGACATGGAACAAACATTGCAATGTGGCCAGTCAACATAATTCCCAGTAGGTTCCTGTATAGTACATATACACTCCACAAATACACTAACCTTACATCAGGTTTCTTGGCAGACTTTATTGTAAAAGCATGGAATCAGGCTGGTTTCACTGCTACATTATACAAAAATCTACCCCACCCACCATCCTACTATATATATGGTAGGCTCCAATCCTTTTCTTTTTGCTATCCCTGTCTCGCATATTTCTTGTGTGTATGGCTGGTCATTAGTTCCATTTGAGGACCATCCTTCTCTGTTTTCCATATTTGAATGCTCTGAACCTCCTCTGCCTGGATGGTATACAATATCGAAACATGGGATGTACAAGAGCGATGTTGCACATGATCTATCCTTTGAAAGGGAGTCAGGAGAACTCCATGTTCTTGTAGCTTTGCAAACATTGAAATCTTCAAAGCATCAGCCCAGTGACAATATTAATCAAGCTTATCATGCTTGACAACTATTTTCCCCAAATCAATTTAGGGGGAACATGGATGGTCCTGTTATAAGTATAAGAAGGAGACATACATGTATATATCTGACTTACTCCTAATAAGCCTGAAACTCAATCAGGTAGCTCCACTCCTGACCCTGACTCCCCACCAGATTGCACTTCAAGTCACCTCAATGGTGAATCCTACTTTCATGACCACAACATATCAGACCTATAATCAACAGTTCTGGAAGAAGAATGATACTATTATTGTATCTGATTCTACCTATTTCCAGAAATGCAGTGTTTTATAGTATGCAAGATTGAACATGCAAGCTGCTTAGCAAGAGTGTGTTTTTTGCCAGAGGGGGGGGATTCAGTTTTCGCCTGTCTAATCTCTGTTACAAATACGTCCTTGGAGATGTAGTCCAAGTAACCAAGAATTCTTTCAGTGACATCCAGAACGTATACCATCATCTTATTGGACACACTGGTACAGTCTGTAATATCAATGTTATCACAAAGGAAGTGATGGTGTCAGAGCCTAATGGGAATGAAGTAAGTTGTTTTGTCACCATACCATTCGTTTCTCACCATGCCATTCGTTTCTCATCATTCCTCTAGTTTCGAGTCTCATTTTTTCTGTTGGAGTTCTACATACCAGAATTCTAGCCTGTTCATGCACCATTTAGTGTTGTCTCACCCCCCACTAGTGATCCCATCGATAGTACACAGATTGGTGACATTGCTAGGGTAGTTTTGGGACCCCTCAAAGGAATCTTTGAATATGTTATTAAAGTGTGGCCATTTGCTAGAACCCTTAATTTCATACCCCAACATACCAGATTCTTTGCCCAGCAGTTCAAAATTCCTATCACATATGTTATAACTATATCTGACCATCGCACATTGTGGTTTACTCCTGATCATGGCTATGATGTGAGGAAGGAAGATTATATAGTCATTGTGAGAGGGGAGTATAGGGGTAAATCTGGATTTGTCATTCAGGTCAACCTTGATCAGAGGTCAATAGAGGTTGCCTCACACCTTGACTCATCAGTGTATGCGATATACATGGTTCATTGTATTGTATTGAATTTTTACAGGGTCATCTTCACACTTCCCATTACTCACTTTGCACATGGTTCTGCTGTGTGTAACTGTAATATGAGTGGGGCTTATCATGGAAAAGACATCATGATCATCACAGGCCCATATAAAAGCTGGTGGGGCAAGCTTGTCAGTCTAGGTTCATGTATGTGTGTTATCGAGCAAGGGGCGGCTTACCTGGGCACATATGAGAGAGATGCTCTGGTTGCCAGGTATGTCTTGAAAAATATGTATTTTTAACATCTGATTGTATGGGTAGGGGTACAGAGGCAACACTTGTGGGGAGAAATTTAACGCCACTGCAGGTTATTACCATCTCTAACACATTTTTAGTGAGATGTCTTCAAGACAATCTGTCTAGACAGTTGACTCCCCCTTGAGATCCTCCTGGCAAACAAGACAATGCAAGTTCAGAAGGCACTGACCCAAATCTCTGGATAATCAATGATAACAATTGCAATCAGGCAGAAAATAGCACTCCAAGATCATGTAAGTTGGGTTCTGCTAGATCTGACAGGGGTTGATCAATCTCCTTGGCTTTTGGCTTTCTACTGCATTCAGATGTGCTGAAAAGTCTGGAAAACTATTGTGTAGTTTTCAAATTACTTCAGGTTGGTGTAACACCTACATCAATTGTTGTGTAAAAACAGAGACTCTCAGTCCTTTCAAAGGTCCATCTGGACCAGTTCCACAGAAACACCTTGCTGTTTGTCTTACTTCTTGAACAAAAGGTGTGGGGTTATTGAGGGAGATGATTCCCGAAAAATTATTGAAGCCTTTCCCACTTAAAGCAAAGAGCATGTTATAAAAGTGATAGTCAGTTGTAGGAGTGTCAGTACCCCAAGGAAAGCTAGGAAAAACTAACAAAAACACAGGTGGATGTGAGGAAATACTTGTCCCAAGTGGTTCAAGGTAGGTTGTTAGTGAGAAGGGTAAGCAGAGACTTTTCCATGGGCAAGGAAATCAATTCCAGTGGAATTTGGGCGGAAGCAATGAAATCCGAAACAACAAGGTGGAAATCCAGGTCAAGAATGAGGACCTGATATGAGTGAAAAGTATTGAAATTGAAGACGAAGTTAGAGAGACTTGAGATTGATGAAAATTACTGTCAAAAAGGAAGATGTTCTATTTTCTATAGTACAAAGATTTATAGTCCTGGGCAACATCCAAGACCTTTTCCTAAAAAGAAAACATTGCGATAGTAACCAAAGGTTGTAATGAAAATGCTACTTGCCCCTTCATGGTAGTCACATCACTTGAGACTGTAGTAATCTTACCTGGAAAAGCTACAGGCCATGCTATGGTACTGCTATATCTGGGACAATGCCAAAGAGTCTAGATTGAATGATCATGCTCTAGGCAAACCTGGTGATGTAATGTACATGCCAGTCAAAAGGAAACCCAAATAAAGAAACGAAAAAGACATGGAAGCGAATATAATAAAGGGCAAATTGAGGCCACAACGTTAGATGTCAGTTTTGGTGAACCTGGAAAATGACACTGACCTAGATAATCACAAAAGTAGACAGAAACATACAGAAATGATACAAACCCACTCAGGAAAGCATGAGACATGGATAAAGGCTTGATGGATGTAGGAGGCGACCTAGAATAGGAGAAAAACTCTATATGCAGCCATAGGGAACTTGTGGTCTCCACATTCCCTGGGTGCTTTGACTCTGACTATCCCCAGTCAATCATGTGACTCTATTGATTGTGGACCCTGAAATGTGGACAATAGTGAAACTTTGCATACAGTGACTCCAAAAACTGTTGCAATGCCTAATCCCAATCCAGCGCGCCTGTGGGAATCTCGCTTAGCATTAGTCAGACGAAATTATGTATACACTCCTAGCTACGAGTTGGTCCCTGGGTCATGTGATTTGGCCCAGTGGCTGTGGAGATATGGCCATTTTAAAATGACAGGTCCATTGCAATGGTTTATTTACTTTTGGTGGGTAAGGTGGGATCTTAATAATTAGCTGATATTTGGTAATGTTTGGTCACACAAACATCGATCCATATATAAACATTATGTCTGAG
>JBBPRR010001154.1:0-12635 GCA_038093115.1 Hortiboletus flavorubellus | reverse complement strand
AGAAAAGTGTCACTGGAATCTCTCAGGGGTTCAGTTGCGAGCTCCTCCACGTTTTATTGGCCTACATCGACACGCAAATTGTACTTGTTTTTCCGTTGACCCCTGGGTCGTTCGAGCTTCCACGCGATTCGTATGCTGCGTAAACCTATGAATTCTTGGGAAGTTTAATCTGGAATGTACTTGTGGAAAGTGTAATGTGAGATGCCGGTGCATTCAAGTTGTTGAGTAGAATTGTGTTATGTAACACACAGTGGGGAACGATGTGATTTCTGTGGTCACGGTTCTGCTCGGAAGTCCGGTGAACTTGTTTGGGCTCCACGTAAAGTGGCAGAAAAATACAAAGGCTACATAGCATAAACACAGGAAGACACGAGGTAAAGTGCATCCAGTTATAAAACGAAGTTGGGTGGACCGGAAGTACGATGTGGGGAATGCATATGTATACTATAGAGAAAACCAAGGTGGTAGGATGATAGACTTGCTCTAATCACAAGTAATTGGACGGTCGCCCTGAACCATGACCGCGATCAAAACCGGCCTGTGCAAGAATGAGTTCGCACTTACTGGTCGTGTGAACGTGAGCATATGACAAGTGATATACCCATTGGCAAAGCCAGCTTCCGCATATGCGAAAAGATTTGCCATTTGCGCTTAAACGCTTCGTACTTGTGAACATCTTTCAGCGCTGGGTAGTCTTTGACGAGCAAGTCTTGTTGAATATTAGCCTCAAGGCGGCGACCCCATTCGCGGAGGGTTCGAGGGTAGTCTATGAACCAAAATAGCTCAAGGGGGATCCGTGAAACTATGCGAGGATATTCTTACGCGCAGCGTGGTTCTCAACTCCTTCGAGGGTGAACCTGCCTTCTGAGCCGGCATTCGCGGCTTCAATCAACGCAGTCGCACTAGGCATGCACGTATTGGGCCATATGTAACGGCGCGCGAAGTCTTCGGGTCTGGAACATTGCATTGTTAACAGAATAACAGTCACTCGTGGCGAGACACTCACTGATAGCTAGAATATCTTGATTCTGGCCGTGTCGAAGCACTGACAACCGCAGTGGCGTCTTGCGACTTCAAGGCAAAGTCCACAAGGTTGAAATACGTGCTGTAATTCTTTGCACCCACATGCTAAAATCGTATCGCTATGAGTGAGCATGCGATAGGTCCAGTCACCAACGTTCTTACCTCCACCATTTCGATGCTGACAAAGGCATCGAATGCTTTCTCAAACTCGGCAGGGATCTCGCGGTAGTCCATCAAATGAACTCGAATGCGGTCCTGAAGACCGACAGCTTTGATCCGTTCCTCTGCAAAAGCCTTTTGTTCCTTGGACAATGTCAGGGTGTCGACATGACAGCCGAATATCCGGGCAGCCTGGTTATGCACAAAATTTTCGGTAACGCCACTAGGAACAAAGCAAATCAATCACCTCGATCGCCAATCCACACCATCCCAAACCGAATTCCAGGATACGGTCTCCAGGTTTCACCTTGGCTTTGGTAAGGACATAGCGAATTTTGCGCAGCTGTGCAGCCTCCAAATCGCCCGGGAATGCACCGTCAATCAGGTCTCCGCGGACGCCACCTTCAGCATCGCTCCACAACCCGCACGAGTACATCATTTCCTTGCTGAGGAATGCCTGAAGTGCGTACTTTCAATGACGCTAAAATACAATCATCTTTACAACGCACCTTAAAGAGTTCCTTAGATTGGTCGTAACTCGCAATTGCGTTTAAGCGCGCGCGCGCACGCGTATGTCCGAGGAACGCGTTCGAGAGTCCGGAAATCGCTGACGCTATACGGCTGATGGTCGGGGACAAACCATCCATTCCAGACTGGTTATCAAGCCAAAGCTATCGCTCATTAGTCCTGAGAATTTTGAACACCGCATAAAATCAGCATACGGTCATCACGGCTTTAAGGCTGCTAGCTTCAACGTCACCGACCATGTAAGCTTCGCTGACTGAAACGGTGTTAGCTCGAAATCAAGACACAGGGTCCCAATATTGTGGCCTACAGCCTAGGTCTTGAGAGCTGAGAAGCGTATCAGCTTTATCGCAACAAGGTAGGGAGGGGGCATGCACAAGTGGACGCGGAGCCAGAAGTCCGGGTTGTTGATCTTCAGGGAGACCTCGTTACAGTCCTTGGAGCACGTTCCGAAATGATAAACGCCTTGCGAGTCTGCAACAGTCAAGTAACCTCTTGTGATAGCTTTCTCAAGGACGGTAAGGACAGAACTCCGTGCTGCCAATCAACATTAGATACGCGAATTCACGAATGATCCAGTATCGTACCATAGCTAGACAAGAGAGACTTTGGTCTGTGGATGACACTGGATATCGAGGGGGGGGGGCGATAGAAATTCGCCGCCGACGAAAAGGTCAGAGCGAAGGCAGTCGCGGCATTCGACATCGCGAGGGAGAATCGAAGGGGAAATGTTGTGTAGATGCAGAATCCGCTAAAGGGTACAAAGCGGATGGGGGAAGGACATGGGGCAGGACATGGGGCCCCTTATATGAGATACAGACGGGCACAACCCACGCGCGTCACATCACAATTTTGCATATGCAAAAGTTATTCTGTAATCCCTCCCGGCCAAATTAGAAAATATTGGCTATGTAGCCGTCCAGGGATTCACTGGAAAATGGTAGAGATGGATCTCAGATCTGTAGATGACGAAGTCAGAATTTGCAGAGTTTGAGAAACATACATTCAAGTGGAACCAATAAACTACGGCCTGAATCTTCAGACACTTAACCTGTTGATGGATCATTGCCCAAACAGCCGTGTCAGTCCCAGGTCTGAGTAAGTATGGAATATCAGTCGATTGTAGCTTTTGCCCTTGGCTAAGAAGGGAACCGAGCTCCGCACAGGAAGATGTTTCAGGAAACATGAAGGATCGGGAAATTGCGAGTACTAAAAATTGTCAGCCAGGGCGGGCAAGACATTAACTGGTAGCAAGGTAGGCGTTCCAAGCCCCAACAGTCGCCGATGGGAAGAAATAGCTGAGCGCTGTCGTAGCCTGCCCATAGTAGATTCCCGTTTGGTCGGTCATGATCTCGCCCGCGGAGGACACTTCTCGACAACGCAGCCCCTGAATTGTTGTTGGTCACCGGTCCGGTTTGATTGTTGCCAAAGACGAATTCCCACACAAGAGTGAGAGCCTGAATGGGAGGTATTAGTAGGAAGGCGAAACCTAGCAAGGAATCAGACCCTCACAGAGATGAGGTTATATCCCAAAGGCTCGGACTAGACTGTTGACCAATACGTCTATGAGGCACTTACCACGAAAGTAACAGATGACATTAATAACAGATGACATTGCCGGACATATTCGAGTCACCGGGGTCACGTGAGCAAATTCATTGCGTCATTATCGCTTATGTCAGAATGTTTCGAGGTGCACAAGGCACACAGTCGCAGACATGATTCAGGCAATGAAATACATTGATGCGGTAAATGAATGAAAGTTACTTGTAACAAAGGAGACTGGTGACCAATCCGTCTATGATAAGCGGACGAGCCGTCGATAGACGCGATGGCTTGCCTTGCGCTGCCTCTTCTAGACGGGCTGGTCACCAGACTAACCATAACCCTCCTGAGCGAGAATTCTCCTCCCTGTCATGGGTCTGCTGACCATTCCGTTATGACGGCTTATTACAGTAATGCATTCAGGGCTTGGCTTGAAATGCACGGAGAAACCTCGGAATGCCGTCGATTCCCCATTTGTATGCCTCCATCGACGAGCTACCGTGACGACAAATGTACCTCGAGTTCACCGTTCCAGTGGGGCGCTGACAAACAAAACATCGTGAGACACTCAGCTTGTTCCCTTGTCACCTACTAGGGGCATTTGACGTCGTATTTCCCACTCCCTTTTATACCGTCATCATCCATGGGCCTCGTTCGAGCCACGCCTGAAGCGTATATAAATTGTTGAGTCGACCTGATGAGCAACAATCAGCTCCCTGCAAGAATCTTCCCGTCAAGGCATGCAAACCACACAAGGCGATGTCAATCCACGACACACAACCACCCGATCCAGCAACGACCATGTCGAATTGAGCAACCTTGCGGGCGATGCCATTGCGATGAAGCAAGCCCCCCGCACGAGTATCCCTAACGGCGAGATTCCGACCAAAGCACAGCACCTCCGTGCGCGTATCCAGTTCGTGACTCTCTGCTGGACGCTCTACCTTGCCGGTTGGAACGATGGGACGACGGGCCCGTTATTGCCACGGATACAAAAAGTCTACAATGTGGGTGCCCTCGTGATCGCGAGCGCAATGGCTGACATGGAGATACGAATAGGTCAACTTTGCGGTGGTATCACTGGTTTTCGTGTTTGCTTGCACTGTGGGTGTTGACTCAGCTTCTGGTTGTGTCGCAGCGGTGAAACTTCGGATTGTTGACGGCATCCAAAGGGGTTTTTGACAGGCGCGTTCCTGAACGTGGGGCTGAGTCGATATGGGTTCGGCAAGGTTCTTTTATGTCACTCTGCCGTAGGTCTTGTGACGCTGACCTGCTGAGCCTTGTACGATAGGTCATCGTACTCGGTACGTGGTTTATGTGATGTTCTCAAGCAAAGGAACAACGTATTGACTATGTTGCTCTCCAGGATCTGTGTTTCAAGTAGTTGGATATACCATCGAAGCTGCCGCCTTACCTTTTCCAGCGTTCGTGCTGGGGTATGCCATCAATGGCATTGGTATGGCATTGCAGGTTTGTTTTCCGCGTCTTGTGTTGCCTGCTGTCGCTGTACTTCCTTCTAGGATGCTCAGGCGAACGGTTTCGTAGCCAGCCTCAAAAACAATGCAGAAACTAAAATGGGAATCTTGCACGCAGTATGCACTCTTCCTCTGCCCATCGAACATGGCTGAATCAGGCTAGGCTTATGGTATGAAGTATTGTGGGTTGCGTCTCAGAGGGGTACTTACGCGTCGAACGTTCAAGGCGCTGGAGCACTGTCGTCCCCGCTCGTTGCGACACAGTTTGCTCAACTTCCGCGCTGGTCTTTCCATTATCTCACGTCATTGGGTATCGCATTGACAAACACCGTCCTCTTGGTCGCAGTCTTTCGCTTAAAGAGTCAGGAGGGTTTGTCACTGCCATGGTTCACTTGTATTCAACGCTCACATGACTTAAAGAGTGCTTGACTCAGATTGGACAACCCGTAGAGGAGCAGAGTGAAAACGATCACTTTAGGCAGATATTCACATCGAAGGATGTACACCTACTTGCGGTGTTCATTCTCGTCTATGTCGGCATCGAGGTTACCCTCGGAGGTATGTCTGTTGTGACGGCGTTTCTATGTGCTATGCTGGATTCACGACGATGTTCAGGGTGGATTGTGACATATATTATCGACATCCGCGGTGGTGGCCCATCATCTGGGTATATATCATCAGGGTTTTTTGGAGGTATGTTGCATCCAGGAAGAGCGTAGTTCCGTTCCACCTATATGTCACTGAACAGGCCTGATGGTGGGTCGTGTTGCCTTGTTGTGGCTCAACAAAAAGGCAAGTCGTCTGCATCTGTTGCTTTGCCTTGTCATTACTTCAACCTCTCAGGTGGGAGAACGGAGGGTTCTGTTCATTTATGCCCTTCTTGCTATCGGATTGGAGTTGGTCGTTTGGTTCGTACCATCGTTGATCGGTGGCGCCGTGTCTGTTTCGATCATCGGTGTCCTGCTGGGACCGATGTATCCGATCACAATGAACCAGGCTGGACGGGTATTGCCAGCTTGGATGCTGACCGGTAACGCACCCCTCGCCGCATCTCTGCATGAAAAAGGGTGCTAACGTGGGTATGGCAGGCTCGATTGGATGGATCGCCGGCTGCGGCCAAGCAGGGTCAGCGCTCTTGCCTTTTGTGACGGGCGCGATCGCGTCCAAGACGAGCATCAGTTCATTGCAGCCCTTGTGAGTGTGATTGTCTCTATGAGTCGAGTAATTCTTATGCGTGGTGGATAGGTTGGTAGCGATGATGGTGTTCATGACGATCCTCTGGGCACTCGTTCCAAGCAAGCGTTCACGGCGTATGGATTGATGATGCGATATGTATATCCCCACCATGGAATCCGGACGTGTACTAATATGTGATGCGAAACGTCCATGTAACCCGTGACGGGAATCTCGCGGACAAACTTGGACACCAAGGACGTCCTCTTTACTTGTTAAGCGCCGTGCTCCGACTTTGGCTGTACGAAATAAATGAAATCACTTTCGCGGGGATGCATGCCCGTTCAACACGGCGTGCTGATCCGCGGTCACTCGATTAACGTAATTTTGATTAGTCTCACAGTACACGGCGCTGGCTTTCCGAAAGATAGGTCATCATCATCATCAAATAACCATGGAATGCGTCAAAGAGAAAAGCTCACCCATCGGACCTTGGGACTTTATCTGGCAATGCTGGAGACTCGGAGCGCATGTATACCCGCGACGTGCAATCAGCACCACAACGGTAAATCGGAATCACGGTCTATCTAACGAACGCTTAGCCAGACTGGCAATGGGACCTCCGAAGAAGAAAAAGAAAGAAAGAAGGATCTGGGACACGTATTACAAGGGGAGTTGGACACATTAACTGGTACAATGTTACATATGCCTTTTCCCTCTTCAATGTTACCCCCAAAAGCTTATATGAAAAATCCGTACGCCTCACATCCCGTGTGCTTGGATCACCGGTAACCAACAACCAGAGATGTGCCTCAACGGGCATCGATGCAGGTTACTCGTTATTCGTACCCTGGGTCAACGTTGTCCGCGAGTCAGGGGAAGAGACAGATGTCATGGAAAGGTGACGTTGTAAGGAACGGCTGAGTGCTCCCTGTGTTGGAAGCGGGGCACGACGCGGTGGACTATCCGATGGGCGTCCAGCCGGAAACTGCTGTGGTGGTTTGCCATTGACCAACGTCAAGGGAAAGTGCGCAGGAGAGCTTGAAGTGGGTTGACTTCCCGAAACTGCCAACTCCGTCCCGGTCGACAACCGTCTCTTCTTTAGCTGGTGTGGGTCTTCGGGGTCTTCTTCAGTTTCGGTGGCATCATTTGCATGCCGTTTTTGGTACTGCGCCGCAACGTAACGAGAGCCGCGGGCAGGAGTGACGCGGGAAAGGCCACAGTTGACGAATTGAGGGATGAGCTGTTCGGCATTCACCCATTGGAACCTCGATGTCGCCACCTCTCTCAAGTCATCTTTCTTGGGCTTGGTCAAGTTGAAGGCTCTCCAGGGATAACGGGGGCGGCTATCAAACTTCTCCAATGCCTCCCTATCTTTTTTCAGCCACCGGTGTCCATCCGCTTCTTCTGATACCCAACCAAGGGTCAGCAGTCTACGTAGATGTCTCCCATTGAGAGGGTTTCTCTCAGGGTTGGGATTTTCAAGTACCGCTTCATAAACATGCCAACCAAGAATGGGATCAAATAATTCGGACGCGCATTGGTCGACTGGGACGGATTGTTCGTACGCAAAGTCGCGTACTCTGATGCCTGCTTGCTGTATGTCAACGACAATTTCTTCTTGTGTGAGATCTGGAGAAAGTATTTCTGTAGCCACAGGTGAAGGTGGAGAGGCGGGTTGTTCCGGGGCCTGAATAGCAAAGGGCACCAGGTCAGTCATTAATGCTGGATACGTGCTGACCGCAATACGTACAACATTATCCGCCGCCGGAGGGGATCGAGGCACGAGCATGGGGGGAATATTTAACGAGCTCTCGTTCTGTGTCTTTCGACCGTAAGGGGGTCCTTGACTGGACTCAACTGGGAGTGTGTCTGGCCGGCTGCTAGCATAAATATACTGAGTAGGTGCTATTGTTCGATACCACCTTGCCAATGGCCGACGCGAAACAACAAATCGGGTAGTGGCTAACCGCGCCGGATGGTAGTGCCTCGGACACGCGGAAAACTGGTGGCTTTTTTGTTTTCGTGGGCGAGGAAGGCTGCGAACAGAAGCACGGTCGAGTTGGACGCGGGTCAAAGGACGCAAATGTCCGCAACAGCTGAGTTGCTCTGTCGGTCCTCCCCGGCATGCGCCGAAAATGCCCAAATTTGGTGTTTACGGCAACGTCTGCGACGTTTGCCAAGGACATGTTCAGGCATAACGGTTGATACCATAGCTGGTCATCGAATCGAATGCGATCTACGCAGCTGCAGGAGCCGACGTGCCTGGTTTCAAACAATAATCGTTCAATGCGTCGTGCTCCCAAAGAGTGAATAATTTCCAAAAACGAATTCGTTCAATTCCCCTATCTCGTTGGTCATCTTCCACCACTCTCTTGCCACGTCCCTTTCCCAATAGCCGTATCTAATAGATACGCTTCTAATAGGCATATTCTATGAGTGTCCCCGGTCAGTTATGTAATATCTCGTTGGGCGACGCGACCCTCATAATCATTGGTCTCCAACATCTGAATTAACGATTTGCGTCATCGACGTCGGTTTCGGGACTTCGACTGACCCGTTGCAAACCAGTTTCTTCCTCTGACACTGGCCGGGTCAACGTGCTCTTATAGCTGAGCACTCATATCACTCCCAACGGCCCTCAAAGTGGGTGTATGGCCATGCTCACTGACGGGAATCGTTACTGCACTTGCTCCCTTGATTCGAGCTTGCGTTGTGGCAACCATGTTGACCAATATGAGTGACTTTAGGCAGACAACTCGAGAACATACCATGGCCAAAAGTAGAGAAGATTATTTGAGCGGTTTCATGACATTGGAGCAACTGCGCGATTGGAACATGCAAAAGCGGTAGTTTCAAGGCGGGTGATGGGGAAACAACCCCCCCCCCCCAACTAAATGGACCTGGGTGTCGTTAGCAGGTCTGCGGTTCACTCGCGCGCGTAGTTGTTCGTTCGTGTCAGAACCGTTGGTCGAGTTATTCAACCGCCATGACCGGGGCGAAATGGTGGGACTCGAAGTTGTGGTCTACACGTCCGATTCACATAAGAAACTTGAAAGTGCCTACGCAGTTATATTGGTATGCGCTCCCGCGCCAGCGCGCATTGTTCCAGTCACAGAGTAAGACGGATTGCCTGGTCCCCTCGGCCAGATATGTCTGTCGGGCGCAGATGAGCCTGACTCATGGCGGACGTATGCAATGAAACATGAAGATGGGAGAGATTCAACTCGACCTTCCTATACTGAAATGAACAAGATTTTCAAGGAGGTCCTCTACCGAATTCGTTGTGACCGCGCGACGGGTTTGAACCTGGACATGCAGCGCGATGTCAAGTTGGAGGACAAGGAAGCCGTGGCAAGGATTTCACTGGATAGGAATAATAGGATCGTCCTGTCCAACGACGTGCCCGGTTCGTTTACTCCAAGGGTGATGAACGAGGCGTGACACCAACTGCAGCCAACGAAGCGGCAAACTTTAGTGGCTCCTGGGGTCTCCCCCCTCTGGACCAAGTTCGTTTGGTAGCATTGACGAGGGTTTCCGCATCTCTCTTGGTCCAATCGTGTAATGACAACGCAGTCGTTCGGAATCAAGTTGTCCGTTCCGGCATAAGCCGAAGATGGAGTCCCAAACTGGGCTGAGTGGTCACTGATCACGGAGCGCGACGATGAGCACACACGACAAGTTGCTCGTACCCTTGCACGTATCATACATACAGTCGCTCGGAAAAGTGAGCACCTCGCATTCGCTCTACCGTGCGTCGTTTACCATCACACAGAACAAGGATGACCTCGCTTATCATCTCACGGCACACTTGCGGATGAACGCTATCTATTGGGGACTCACGGCACTGTGCATCATGGGACACCAAGATGCACTTGATCGGGAAGAGATGATTGAGTATGTGATGAGTTGTTGGGACGATGAGGCAGGTTTGTTCCCTCGTTTGTCCTCTCCCGTCCGGCTTGATCTGTGCCGCTTCCGTTCCCCCCCTTCCCCCACTCTTACCCCAAACCTAGGTGGATTCGGTGCACACCCTGATCACGATGCGCATATTCTGTCCACGTTGAGCGCGATCCAGATCCTCGTCACACAAGACGCGCTCGATAGATTGGACGTCGACCTTGTCGTCAAATGTGCGTCACCCTACTCGGCACAAGGGCCTGATTACAGACTACCTCAGTCATCGTATCGCTCCAACAACCCTCGGGGGTATTCGCGGGTGACGCCTTTGGTGAAACAGATACCCGGTTTCTCTACATCGCCGTCAACGCATTGTCCCTCCTCGGCCGTTTGGAGGACATGGACGTCGAGAAAGCGGTCTCGTATATCCGTCAGTGTCGCAACTTTGACGGTGGGTACGGAGCGATCGCTGGCGCAGAAAGTCATGCCGCGCAAGGTGGGTAGGGATAATCCACGCCACTAACTTGTATGCCATCACTCAGACTCACACACCGCCTCGTTCGTGGATCTTATTTCTTTCCCAGTCTTCGTCTGTGTAGCTGCGCTCGCGATTCTCGACCGACTGGACCAGGTCGATTCCGAGATGCTATGCTGGTGGCTGTCAGAGCGGCAACTTCCGAGTGGGGGACTTAATGGGCGCCCCGAGAAATTGCCAGACGTGAGCACAACAGCCAAATTACTTTCTCGTTGTTGGAGGTGTTGATTGACACGAGTGGTTGAACAGGTCTGCTATTCGTTTTGGGTGCTGTCCGCGCTGTCGATCTTGAACAAGATCAGCTGGATCGACAGTGAGAAGCTCGTTGAGTTCATCCTCTCTGCTCAGGATCCAGAGACGGGTGGTATCGCCGATCGGCCAGGTGACATGGTGGACGTCTTTCATACCCACTTCGGAGTCGCAGGTACGTCAAAACAAACCAGGCCCAGTCGGGGTATCAGAGTTGCTGAACGGGATGCATCGTAGGTCTGTCCCTCTTGGGATATCCTGGTCTGGTAGATCTGGATCCAGTGTACTGCATGCCTGCAAGTATCATCGAAGAAAAGGGGCTCAGGAAAGGATGGAAAGCACTGCCGCGAAGGTCAATATGATGGCGTGCTTCGTTTTAGTGGCATGCGTGTAGCAGTGTTCGTCTTGCCATTGATGACAGGGCAGTGCGCCCCCAATACGAAAAAATGGAAGTTGTCTACGTCACCCCACCGCGAGACTGAAGTCGCTGGACGAAGACCTTGCTCCTCATATCCGACCAATATGATCCGGTGCCCGTGAATTGCTGTGCGAAAGGAATTGCTGTGGGAACCCCCATGAGCTTTTGGCGTCAGAATTGTCCCAGAAAGACAAATTCGATCGCCAGTGCCATATTTTGGTAAGCTTTTTTGGAGGTTAACAAGTACTATCTCAAATTCATGCATTGTGTTGATCTCTTTCGCAATGATGTCTCGATGGATCAATGGAGACTTAGCGCTTATCAGTCGACTGAGGGAAAGCACAAGGGTGGATTTTGATTCCAAAGATGGATCAGTGTGTCACGGTCGCCCGGCCAATACCAAGACGAAAGAGAAGTAACACCGCGACATCTGGCCTAGGCGTCCAGTCGAGTCAAAGTGATGGTGTATTTGGCAGCGGAATTCTATGAAATCAGATAGGAGTGTCGAGATCAGCGCTCCGGGCGGTATAGAATGAAACGCATCCAGCATAGGATGGCGTGGTGTTCTACAAAGAAGTCAGGTCAGGGGTCCGAGTCGTACGAGTCGAAAGATCTGGTGGCAGCTTGAACCCCGATTGGCTGGCCGTGCCAGTTATTATGACCTTGCTATGTCTTGAACCTATCATTATCACAAGGAAGCTTGAGGTTATTGCTCGCACGCTGCATCGCTGACATTGGATCGAAAAAGAAGCGGCACCGGTATTGGCTGCGGGTGCATCCAGCCAGTGTCGAGTTCATATCTTCGAGCACCGCCAAACCAGTCTTCTTGCAAGACTGATTCAGAGTGGGTTGACCATCACTCGCGACCAGGGTCTCCGTGATTTGTGAGGTTGCAGCCTGCAGAGCACCGGTCAAGGCTTCAACGTATTCCCATCTTTGCGATCATTCTGATTCATTATTTAGGGCTCCAGGGTTGTACTAGATAGGAGAGCAGTGCTAGTGAGCACGCGCGGCGATTGTGACTTTGGGTGCACCAAGGCCGCACCGATGTCAGTTAGTCGAAAGGATCTGGTTCGTTTCCGCGGATGGGTCTTCGTCACGACGTCCTTGTCCTGCCCATAAGCACGTGTGTCTAACGCGTGTCACCACTGTGGGCATGTCCTTAGGGCGCCTATCGTTCTTCAGCGCCAGCCATGGGCCCGACACGCCGTGGTCCGACTTTGGATTCCACAGCGAGCTTTGCCATGTCGCTCAGTGCTTGTTTTTGAAGGGACAGGTCGTCCGTTTCAGCACGGGGTTCGGCACGTGCGCCGGACCACTCGCTCCCGTTGCGGAAAGACCGCCATGCTTCCTACGCATGTCCGCGCAAGCTGGACCCCACCCGGTCCATATTATTGCAATAAAGTATGTCCCTTCCCTTCATTTTACCTGGAACGCCCCCAGCTGACGTGATCATCAGGCGATTTCAACCTTCCGGTGCCCGGGAACCACGTACAAGCGGCAACAGGGAGGTCGCACAGACTACTATTTCATGATCCCCACACACCGTCGAAGCGTGGCAGGGAATGGACCGTGACGTTTACCATGCATCCCATCATCGCCATTGGTCGCTTCGCTAAGTGCCTTGGCGATG
>JBBPRR010001153.1:0-12636 GCA_038093115.1 Hortiboletus flavorubellus | reverse complement strand
TCATCGAACTAAAAAGAAAAACAGACAAAAGACAAAAAGACAAAAACATATCCGTTTCCCTTTCTCCGTCAATGTCTCGACGAACTTACCACATAGACATTCGTATTCTAATGTGCAACGAGACGCACACATATTGTTGCCGACTTTTCTTTCTAACATCCCGGTGCGATCCGGTATAGACTTTGGGTATCCATGCAAGAATAGATGTGATAGACGAATGAAGAAGACAAGCCAAGTACGATCTCGCAACCCGGTGTCATTTCTACCCTTATTTCTATTTCTTTTCCCGTCACTATCACCTTCTTATATTACCTTTTCACTTTTACTTAGGGGTCACACTCGGACATGGACTCGGACTCGGACTCGGACTCAGACACGGATGCGATTGGGATTCAGAAGAAATACAAGTATACTGCGGATTACACTATATACAGGACGACGACCAGCATGGTTAAAGCTCCTCCAAAAGCACCTCCATCTCCTCTATCTCCAGCTGCTGCGAACCAATGTAGGTCTCGGCTACCTTCGCGCAGGCTTGCAGCTCGGTTAGGAACCCGAGCATCCCGTGCATCTTGGTCCTCATGGAGAGCAATGCTAGCTTCATAGTTTCGACAGCCACGTGCCGGGCTGGGTCCGACAGTTTCGCCTTCTTGCGGGGCATCGCATTGTCATCCTTGTGGTCAGAGTCGGGCTCGGGTGACAAGGAGAACCCGGAGAAGTTAGGAACATTGGCTTCTACTCGGGAGGACAAGGCTACCGGGGCCTTACGCACGGGAATCACCATGCGGGCATTATTATGGACTGAAGGGATGATTAGAACATACTTACAGATTTGAAAACCAAACTCTTACCCAGCCTCTACTGTCCCTTCTCCTTCCCTTTTGCCTTGGGAGCCGAAACTGGCGCCGTGTCCTTCTTACCCCTGCCTGCCTTTCCCTTTGATTTTCTGCACTTTATCTTCAACTGGATGCACGACTCACAGGTGTGACCCGGCAACCCGGTACAAACCCATCCACCTCGTTGGCCATCAGCAAAAGTGTCCGGATCTAGCTAGGCCTAGCTGGGTCATAATAGGCCGTACGAGGGCTGTCAGATCTGACGGTCCTTGTGTCGAAGCACTCTTTCTTGCACGCTGCCGCTATGTCTTGCAAGCAACATGCCGTCATAGCTAGACCATAATAGGCCCTTGTCCCTAGCAAAGCCTTGCTAGGCCCACAATGTCTAGCTAGACCTAGTACGGATATGCGTGTGAACTTTGCCGGCCAAAAACTATTGCTTGCCTTGCTACCCCCCTTTTTTTGCATGCTCTTATTAGGCTTACTCCAACTTATGATTTATAATCATTATTAGGATTAGTACATAATGTGTGGCCATTGATTTTCAACCTTTTTGACACATATTGATTTATTTAGATTCTTTTCAGTAGTAGACAGGCACATGTTATCATGTTGTGTAATTTGTAAGTAATGATTTGGGCATACATAACTGGGACTCGAACGCGCAACTTCCTGTGATTACCAAAAGTAGCTAAAGTATAACATGTTAACCGCTACACCACGAGACTATAAAATATGATTTCATTGGCAGGTATATAACTACATACCTGACCTCAAGCACGATTGCATTTTCCTATGAGCATTTCTTGGTGTTCATGCCACAGCCAAGTTGGTTCCTCATCGACTGGATAGCGATCAGTCTGCTCCGAGTGACGCACGCCACAATCTGAAGCTAGTGTGGTGTACTTGCCCTTGCACATGGCCTTGCGCCATCACTGGCTTGACCCGGCTGTCATACATGTGATACTAGGTCACCAAACTTGAACAAGTTTGCAGTAGAGGCGGTCGGCGGTTTCGTCTCGATAACGCATTCGATTTTGGGGGACTTGTGATCATCCGAGTGGACGTTCTGAATACAGCTGAACACTTTTTCTGGAGGGTTCGTGAGAATATTCTTGCGTCATTCCGCTTGGATGCATGGTGAAGCACCAATCATGGATGTCACAGAACGGTGCTGTACGTGACCACCACCCAGCATCTAGTCATGTGTCAGATAAGAGTATAAAATGAAAAGTAAAAACCTACACTGATCATTATGTCATCTTCCTTGGGTGGGCTGTGTATGCTCGGGATGCTTAGGCTGGAGACAGGGCGATAGCGAGGCTTCGTGGCAGCATTGCCCGACTTTTCTTCAAAGAATGTCGAATCCAACGAGCAGACTGAGTTCCGGTGACCACTCTTCTCGAACAGAGAGTCGGTCTTCTGATGGTACTGGCTGTCCATGATCGAGTTGTAGGACATCCGATTGTTGCACTGCGAGTGTATTCATTTTCCATGCACACTGCCAGAGAGGCCCAGGGGTGGTGAGGCAGAAATGGATTCCAATGATGTACCACGTTCCTCGGCAAAATCAAGCATCTTGTCCCCAAGTTTGGATCATGCGGGGTGCATTCCAGAGTAATCGCTGACTGCAGATTCAACCGAAAAGTTTGATCGATGTCAAGTCCAAGAAAAGCGTGCACATTTGGCGTGTGACTGTGCACTGCTGTTCATACTCATGTTCGAGTTGCTATGATGGTGGTGTATGGAGTGGCGGTTGAAGAGACTAATAGGAGGACCAACAGACATACCAGACTCGGGTTGCCACTGACTGCGGTTGTAGGGATGGACGAGTGACATATGGAAGTAGAAGCTTGAGGCGTCACTGTCAACTCTGCAATGAAGTGGTTGTCGGCGGATGAATGAGAATGTGTCGTCAACTGAAGTTGACACCGTGAGTGAGAAATTGTCCAAGAGGGCCTTTCCCGCAAGCTTGGCAATGGAACAACCATGGTAAAACACCACACTACAGCGAACGGGTGAACAACATAATATAGGAATGGAGAATCAGATCACACACTCTTCCTGGCCACAGCGCGAACACAAGATATTAGAATGGGCCAGGAATAGGGGAAGGATAAGCCGATGGGCGCACAATAATATCAAAAAGTGACACGCCAGAGTCGGATCCAAGCCCAAATTGGTCGTCATCCCCACTTGCTCCCTGTGGTGTAGATGTTCAGCCCATGTGCTAGTGTATGGAAGGGATCACGCTGCCACCGGTGCCACACACGGCACCGTACTGCTCCGCAGGAAGGCCAGGATCAAGACTTACTTGGTGATGGTCAATGAATCATTCCTATATACACATTTGTTGTCCCCGATTTCAAAGTGGTCGCATATCCTACATGCATAAACCATGATGCACTGGTGTGGATCGGCTTTTGGGTAGAGAAGGTTGTTGCACTCCGAGCAAAAGTGGAGCAAGGCCTGAAGTTTGGATGTAGGAATTACACGGATGTTGATACAAGTCAATTAATGCAAATGTCTTGTCAGTCGTCTCATCTGCAGATCCAAGCTGGACAAACAGACCATATTGGCCGATGTCCGCGCCTGAAGTGACGATGGTAGATGCATGTGAACATGAACAGAAATTCAAAAGTTGGTCACGTACATCCCTCCCGCTTGAACTGACTAAACTTGATAGCTGCACCTGGCTATGCAGATGTCAGAAAGATCATGCACTCAGACACTACGGGTGCTCCAACAAACATACCACCGTACCTTGTGCTTGAGACCATATTCGACCAACTCCTGCTCTGCACAGATAAACCTGAGATCGTGGCATACAGACAGGATCAGACTCTTGCCTATGTGGTGTCTGTATCAGGTAAGCAGTAAGAGTTAACGAAGGGTACTAGGGTCACAGACAACGCAAGAAGCTGACCTTGGGAACTGGACTGCTTCGAGCAATACGACTTGTAGTCCTTCCCTTGCTAGCACAGACGCAGCGTAGCTTCCTGCCGGGCCATCACCGATAACAAGTACCTGCACATGCTTTGGGGCAATAGTGTAAACCACAACGCAAAGGCTAATGACGAGCGACCCCTTACAGTTGGAATTGTGGACTCCATATGGGTCCCACTCACTATTAGTGAATATGGACTTGGCAAAAAAAAAAGAACGTACAGTAGTATCCAGGAACACCAAACGGACGTCTAAATAGTCTGTTTGATTGAAATCTGACAGAGTTAGTGAGACCGGACATACCCATTGTCTGGTTACGGTCTGGTTCAAGTGCGCTCATGTCAAAAATTCTCGTCAGTCTAGCTATTTTGCTGTTTCCGCAGTGGGTGGGGGTCTAGTAATGATTGTTCATGCCAGCGCTTGCTAAGCCTCGCTAGACCTGGTGTGGACGTGCCACTCCTACCAGGTCTGGTTCGGAAGGCGGTCAACTCTTACTAGGATCTGCTAGATTTAGGACGACCTTGCAAGCCCTGGCTAGGTCTACCAGAACCGCCGGATTCCTCCGAGGTCATACTAGATTTGGGCACTTTTGCTGATGGCACGGCTCGCATGGAGGGAGGTGTGTCACCATCTTCAGGCCGGCTGACGCTTTCGATGGCTTCAAGGCCACAATCTCGACGATCTCTTCCTCTTCGTCCTCTTCCTTGTCCACCACCACTTGACTGGAGACATGCTAGACAGCATCAGCTTCTCGTATATTATACCAAAGCTCCTACTTACCTTCCGCTTCTGGCCCGCACTTGACACAGATTCTTGCTCTTCACTTGGCAACTTGGTCGTGGGTGGCTTGTCGGCCGACTCTTGAACCAGGCCGGGTGCCGTCAACTCAACCAGCAGTTCTGCCACAGGAGCCGGCTCTTGATCGCCTGAGCTCGCCGCCTTTGCTGCCCGAGCGAGCACTGCCTTCACAGCTCACGCCGCCGTTTCCACTCATTCTTGTTCTTGCCGCTTTTGGATTGCTGCTGTGCCCAGCCACCGATGCAGGAGTGCATTCGCCTCTTGCATGCGGGAAAGGAGGTCTGCCTCGAGGGCAGTGTCCACACCATATTCCTGTGCGCGTTGGAATGACACATGGACCTGATTCTGCATCCATCATTATGTAGAACCCAGGTACTGCAACCGGAAAACGGACTTACCAAGAGCTTCTGCCATCTTGCGCACCATATGTCCTGATCTTCCGCTAAGTTGTCTTGATCGTCGGGGACTGACCACAACATCCCGTCCAGTTGGATCTTCAATTCCATGACTTCCTTGATGGCGTCCACCTTGGCAGGGTCAGCCGAGGGTGCCTTGCTGAGGGCGAGGATGTCTTTGAACGGAGTGAGGGACATGGAAGTGGATGAAGAAAAGATGTGGGGAGGAATTATGAGGGGTGAACGGGTTGGTGAACAGCCGCATTTTATGTAAACTCACACTATTGTCCACAGTTTTCAAACTCAGCAGTCAACAAGGTCACATGACTGACTGGGGACAGTCAGAATCGAAGTACCCCAGGGATGTAGGAGCTGGAGGCTCTCTATGTCCGTATACAGAGTTTTCCCCCTTTTCCAGCACCCTCTAGGTTGTCCAAGGTGTCCAGCAATGTTCCCGTCCTACCCCATGTCCATCTGAGTGGACCCGACCTTTACAAGTATATTTCCACTTTCCATTCCGTTCTTTCTGATCGTCCGTCCCAATCCAGGCACGGCCAGTCAATGACTAATATGATATAACCAGCTCGTTTCGTTTCTTACGTCATTCTTACTTTATCCTATTTCCTTATTTGTACACCCAATCACCGGCAGCACTTACTTCCGTCCAGATTGTTCCAGACCATTTTTACTTCATTTCATTGAAGGGTCGCTGTACGCGACTACAGGGCGATTCGTACCTTTCCGCATGGTTTCTTATCTCTTTCTACAGGACATTGTTACCCATGACAGCGAAGATTATTTTCTTTACAGCCTTTGACCGCGCTTTTCGTAGTTACCTTATATGTACTAAGTCTTGGGTGTTGCCCGGACTATAAAATCTGTACCCTTTGCGGGAATGCAGTACCTTCTTTCCGGCTCGATTTTATGCTTCTAAGTTCTTTCCCCAACCTCATCCAAAACCTCGTTATCTTTTCCGCTCATATCCAGTCCTCGTCCTTGGCCGGAAATCAACTTCATCTATCTGAATCTTTGTATTTCGACCGGGTTCAGCCGGATCGATTGTTTCGCCCGCAGGAAAGTCTTCGCACACCCTTCTCACTACTAACCTACCTCAGGCCCCTTGGGATGAGTATCAGCTCGCACCCACCCCATGTCTTTGCTAGTTTTTCCCTAGCCTCCTTTAGGGTTTGACACCCCCTAGACTGACTACCTGTTTTACAACGTGTCTTTGAACTCGTAGGTACCTATATCAGTAGTCACTTCTGGCGCTCTGAAGTTGGCAACTTGTCTAAGGACGTGTTTGAAACAGAGATCATCTGCCATATACTCGGAAACACGTTTCATGAGGTCGGTGTAAGTGCATGGCCTGGCTGCAAGTGCATGGATGATCTCGCACTGAATGGCGATTGGAAGGGGTAACTTGGTCGCACTGCCTTTTTCAGTCAGAAGGGTAATAATGACATACAATACCTCCACGACCATGCTGGACAGCTGAGCGTTCTCATAGGTGGGATGGACCACCGCCCCGCAAAAGAACTGAAGGAGCCTAAAGCAGTTGAGGATGATGAGGGATGTTTGGAGAATTAACAAGTCCTGGTCATAGCACAACTCGCGAAGCATGAAATTGCAGTAATGCAACAATTGACTGCGTATCGGAAAGCCATTGTGGACCCACAGTCCAGAGTGTATCTGGGCAACCATCACGAGCACTACAAGCCCAAAATGAACTCCTGGTTGGAATGATGACATCGTAAAACCCACCTCACAAGGGGAAATCAATGAGGGTGAGAATAGTGTCCTCTGTCGCGATCCACATGAATAAAGAGTTGGAAAGCAAAATCTTTGATGGATGTTTCTGCTCCCCTATCTACAAGGAGATAAGCATCCACGATGCACAGATACATGGCCGCGAAATGGCTCCCTGAGGGTGGTTTTAGTTGTCAAGAATGTTCATTGGGGATCCCAACCTATGGCGAGCTTGTGAGGGTTGGGTAGTGTAAGGACGGAAGCATATATTTCCTTTAAACTGATCTGCAGCTTCTTCCAGAGCCAAACGTGATATAAAAACATCCAGTCAATTCTACATGGATTGGGAATGTCGGTGGAGATGTCAGGAATGTGGGATGCAGAACCGTAAGTGTTGCTTTCGCGGCATCTAGGTGAGAGCAACTCTGCTGCGATGACCTCGCGAATGATGAGCGTATCTGTTCCAAGTCTAATGCAGGTGAGGTCAAGGAGCCGTTTGATAATGACCACGACGACCTGCTCTCTGAAGGTGTCGTATGCATGCCAAATGGTGGCATTAATCTCAATCTTGGAGATGGTCTGGGCAATCTCTAGGAGATGTGGCACATTGGTGTTCATATCGATGATCCCACAGCCATGTTCATTGATGGCGTGTGCCATTACAGTCGCTTCTTTGCGATCATGGTTTGTTGTATCGCAGATGAGCTGAATGACTTCGTCGAACGAATGTTTGTCATCGTTCCAAATGACGACGGAGTGTTGGTCTCTCTGCATGGAGTCCGCAGTAGGCTGAAGCCGAAGATCAGCCTCATTCGAGGGCACGCTTGGTTCGTCTGAAGAGCAGTCAAATGTCAAGAAGAAAATCAAGGGCGTAACCAATGGTGCGAGTCATGTTATCCCTGAGTTCTGGAGGAAAGGCGGCGTGGAATGGATAATGAGGGACCGGAGGGATGTCTACATCGGAGATGGTCCTCGGAAGCTCACAGCAACCACCTGACTGTTGTGCGACGAAGAAGCTGACATTATGGTCCTTGCGAGGGCTGGAACGGAAGCAGCAACTGCAAAGAACACAACTTTCGTCAAGGGCGCAGTCTCTAATGGAAGAGGATTAAGAAGGAGGCAGGAGAATGGGAAGCGCGGTGCTCACTTGCACCGGAAACAGTTCTTTCCTTTGGTGAATATGTGGCCACAAGGACGACCCAGCACGATTGGGTGTTCTGAACCCACGCCTGCAAAGGCGAGTTCTGCCTGAATCTGACCGAGAGTGGCATGCATGGGGAGGCTGGAGTTGGAGAGAGGAAGGAAGAGATGGGCGTATGGTCCCCAGAAAGCATTGTAAGGCTCTGATAGGATCTCTGCGCAGGTTGCAGGCGTAAATATGTATTTATACAAGCCAGGTATTGTTTCGAGGACAAAGCGGAAACGAGACAGAGGAACGGATGGCTGGTTGCGTGGGTTCATAGTTGGAGGGAATTTGGAGTTGAAGAAACCCACAATTCCAGACATGGTTGTGGATGTACTGCCCGATAACGGCGGCGGCAGCGACGACGACGACGAGGATAATGTTAATGATGGTTCATGCGATGCGGCGAGCGCGCTCTCAATCCGAATCTTGAGTCCACTACCGTCCCAAAGGTTCTTGGGGAGGTCGACGCGGTGCCCACTGGGCCCCACCATGATGGCCAGCTTCGGTCAGTGGTCACGGCGTCGTCGGGCCAACAAACAAAGGACGTGTAGTGCTGTTTGGAGCGGGCATTCGAGTAGACCTCACTGGGCAGGGGGGGGGCGGCGGGAGGGCCGACACGGTGAACAACAGGGACTGTCTGGGTCTCAAGCAGGTGTTTGCTCTCGTTTTGGAACACTCCCCACACAACGAGTACACACGACGAACGCCCATTGCAAGAATATAAGTGTAGATCTACAGACAACAATGTGGATGCTGTCCATCATCAGGCTTGCGACGGTCGCCACACGGCTCACTCCCAGAGCTCAAGCCGGGAGGCAAGCGCAACCATATTCTCCTTGGAAAACACGGGCTGCAGTGTGCAAGGTCCAGACGAGGACGAGGTGCGTTGCCACACCAGCTCATCCACCATGCCAAGGAACTTCAGTGCGCACGTGATGGATGCCACGTCATGCTCTCGACCAGGTGTTGGGGGTAGTGCACTCTGTGATGGTGCCAAAATCGCCAGGTCGGCCAGAGTGCTAGGTGAGATGTGAAGCAAACGCACGAGAGCCTGGTCAGGAGACATCAGACCGGGGGTCGCACAACAACGACAGAGCACTCACACTCAGCGCTCCCTTGGCCTCGGACTCGGAGAGCCGAGCGATCTCAGCAGGTACAGCGTCAGCTGCGTCACAGGGTGGCAGAGGCACGATGATGGCGCCCAGTTCGGGACCCGCACTGCAACACTTGTTGGGTGCGGTGTTGGCGCCAGTCGGGGCAGATTTGCTGCGCTCCTGTGCTTGGGTTCCCAACTGGCCAGCGACCACCATGAGGAGCTGGTCATACTGCCGCCTCGGAGACCTCACTTCCTCTTGTGCACCCACGAGGGCTGCATTGAGGTCATCCAACGACAGGGGCGTGGGTGTCTCCTGGGAGGTGGTCAGGGTCTGGTCCCGAAAATGACGAGCTGCCACACACCACTTTGAAGACTGGGCTTTCATAGATGGCTGAGCCAGGCTGGTTTCCGAATGTCGAGCTGCGTCTGTGACCAGGGGACAGATACTCAGCGGGCTCCGGGGATATGGAGTGGGTGGAGGAAGACACTGTCGAGGATGTCCACGAGTGCTCCTCGTCGCTGTCACCATTGTCGTCAGCCACGCCCACGATCAGGGGTGGGGCATGCTGTCTAAATGCGCCACGACTGTGCTCGAACATGGCCTGAATCTTGTCAGAGTCGAGTCCGCCCCAGGAGTCTCTGAAGAAGACATGCGCGTGTCTAGAGGGTGGGTCATCACTGCCATCGTCGATGAGGGCTTCAAAGGCCTCATTGGAGACCTCGATTTGAGTGGACATGGCGTTTACCTAAGTCAAATCGGGTGTGGTAGGTCCATTTTCCTTTCGGCGGCGACCAAACGTCACCGAGTCGGGGCACTTGGTTTTTTTTTCGCCACGCGCCAGTGGTGTGCTCGCGCCGCGTCCAAAAAGGGAAATTGCGGTGGGCCGCAGGCACAATATACGTCCCTTACGCTATTCGTTCTTCCACTTCGACGACTATTCAGGCGAGTCACTCCCATCCTCAGACATGTCTTCTTAACCTAACCAAAACATATCGCCCTACTAGCTGGCCAGCGCCAAACCAACACCAAAACCGTCCCTGCAGAACGAGACGGTATTTTGACTCAAAAGTCCTTTCGAGGCAGCATGCCGAAGTATGGGAGGAGAACGGAAAGGTTCCTCTCGTTCTCTCCGTCCATCTCTCTCTCTTCATCTCCCACCCCAGGTCTTCATCAAAGACGTCAAGAGCTCGAATGGCACATTCATCAATGGCGAACGCCTCAGCCCACAAGGCGTCGAGTCCGAGCCCTTTGAACTAAAAAATAACGACATTGCGGTATGCCACCTGACATTCGCCTTCCATTCTTCGTCAATTCAGTCGTCCTCAGGAATTCGGCATTGACATCATTGGCGAGGACAATAAAACCACCATCCACCACAAGGTCGCCGCTCGCGTTCTCTGCGTATTCACTGAGGAAGACGCTGCTCGTATAGAGCGAATGCAACATCCCCCAAACGTCCCAGGGGTCCCTTCTCCATCGAGCACTTCCTCGTCCTCTCAATTTTCATTCGCTCATGGCCAAGGTATTCCTCCTTCACAACGTTGACCGACCCTTCAGTCCCAGGCGCTGGTGGGATGGGCGGGATGGCTGGTAGTATGCGACCTCTGGGTAAAAGCGGTCCGAGTTTTGACCACATCTTGAGCCGCCTACAAGGCGAGCTCCAGAAAAGTCGCAAGACTGGCGCCGAGTTGCACTCCTTAATGACCGCAACGAATGACGTTCACGACACCCTAGGCGGCGCCTTGGTGAGCCACTTCGTTGACAAGCCACCATTCACACTGACGACTACTCCCACAGTCACCCCGGCCAACATTCCTCATTTCCCTCCCAACCTTCCGCCTGTTCATTCACCACAACCACAACCAGCGCACGAGCCAACCCAATCCAGTGATTCCGGATCTCCTCCGGCCGCCACACTCAACGAGCTCCGCACTCAACTTCACGAGACCCAGGCATCCTTGGCAACTCACGTCGACAAGGTATGTGCGCTCGATGACCTCCTCGCCGAGCACGAAGCCATCATGGCCGAGGTAGCCTCACTGCGCGAACTCATGAATGAACGGAAACGCAAGCTCGAGATCTCCAGACACGCCGCGGGCTCTCCATCTGGTCCCCATGATACTCAACACCACAACGACATGCGGAACGGCAGTTATCAAGCAGACGATGACGATGCCGCCAGTATTCACACCATCATCCCACATGGTTTGGAAAGAGTAGAGGAGGACCAGTTGTCATCCGAGGATGAGAACGATGAAGAACAACGCCGTCGCCGAGAAGAGCTTGGACGACCGCGGACTCCCGAACCTACTGGAATGGGCATGGTGGAGGATGGCGAAGACTCCCCAAACACGAAGCGCGGACACCAATCATCGTCACCTCTGCAACAATCCCACGATACTGCATCTACTGCTATCAGCGAGCTGGCCGAGCGGCTATCGACGCTCAGCGGGCGAATAGACACCGCAGTGGAGTTCAACAACTCCCTCCAGGCACAGCACACTGCCGCGCAGACAACAATATCGCAACTCCAGTCCAAGATTCAGCTTTGGAAGAGCTTGTAGAAGCAACGGAGCTACAGTTGTTGGAGCAAAACACTGCCCAGGAAGCTGCTCAGGCACAACTCCCCAATGCAGTTTGCAAGCCTCCCCGCGATCCAGAATGGGAATCGTTGACAGCGATGCTCAACGAATGGAAGAAGAATGTCAAAGGCCAATGGAGCGCCGTTCAGGAGGAGTGGTCACAAGAAAGGGAGAGACTTAGCAAGGCAAAGGAGGAATGGGAGAGCCGGGCGTGGACGTTGGAACTGGGATTGGGTGCCAAGATCAATGCAGGGGTAGCATCAATCATAGCATTGCAGCGACATGATCGGTTTCCAAACGGAGACATCAAGCTCAATAGAGAAAGTGGACTAGTGACGCCACCCAGTCCCGTTAATGTCGCCTCGAACTCTGGTCGGACAAAGCCCCGACGTCACCGGTCAAGTTCTTCTCGAGGTCGTTCGAGATCAAGTTCACCCATCTCGTCGATCGAGATGATAGAAGGAGTAGTCAATGGGGAGCGGGACATTGGGTCCAACCCGGGTTCGCGGCATGTCTCGGATCAATTTTAACAATCGCGATCACCCCCTCCATCAATAGCCGAAAGTGAGCCAGCGTCGTGCAGCCAAGTGCTCGAGCGCGGCGTTCAATATCCGATCACGCCTGCCCCATCTGTCAAGGACTCTCCCGAGCAGCCACCATTGAATCCCCCCTTGCTTATTCATGTGAGCTCGAAGTTGGAGATGCCGTTGCGCACGTCTGGGGCTGTTGGTCATCTCATGGTCTCACATCTGTCGCTTCTGATAACGCATTTCTTCCAGCTCCATCTGAATATGACGACAGCCGTAGGCGTGTTAGTTGTCGGTATCGCAACGGCAGCGGTATTATGGCGAGTAAATCAAGATTAAGACGCAAGCATATGGAATAACCCTGGACTGTTCTCGACGGCGTTCATTATGATCGATTTGTTTCCCTTTTGATCGCTGCGGTTGGATTACTTTATTATCCTTTTTCTCGCTGCTCTCGACCTTATTTGTGATTTGTGAATAACCCTATGCAGCCCCTTGTCGTTATAATGACAGCACGGCCACG
>JBBPRR010001152.1:0-12638 GCA_038093115.1 Hortiboletus flavorubellus | reverse complement strand
CGGAGGAAGAAGGAAGTGAGAGTGACCAGGCAGCGCGCGAACTTTCGTTACGATCTTGTGCATTTCAACATTGAGATGGCATACTTGCTCATGCTGATTCGGACTGGGTGAATTGAGGGCATTGCGAATGAGCAAGGCGACATGGATGTAATCATCTGCCAGTGACTTTCCTGCTGGGCCAGATATGATGAGATCATCAAGTGGGGAATGGAGACGAGTGAGCTGGGTCCAAAAGACACCGCGGCCCTGTCCGAGGAAGTCGACTGCATGGGTAGGGACATGTTCATAGAGACAGGCCGAGAACGCGTCCATTGCGAGCAACGACGTGAGGTTCTTCAGGGTGGTAAGATGTTGAGGCAATGATGGGAGAGTGGCCAGATGTTCAATAAGTAACCGAAGAGAGGTTTCATATGCGAGAAGGATGCTAGGATGCTTGAAATCGTGAGCCATACGGATCCATTCTCTAGCAGCAGAGAGATCGGCAGAAGAAACGATTTGGGAGACACGTGCGAGTTGACTGTAAAGACTGAACACCTCCTCTTTATCCCTCAACTTTCCCAGGCGTGTGAACCGATCACAAAGGTAGCCTGCAAGGTTCTCCAATGAGGCTGCTCGAAGAGTATGCCCTTGTGGGAGAAGGTCGAGCGCTTCTCGGCTGAGGACAATGGCATTGTCGAGGTCCTTGATTACTCCTAGCTGCTTGTACCGAGCGGAGAGGTAATTCGCAAGGTTCCTCAGGGACGTCGACCAATCTAGGTGTCCTTGTGGGCAAAGGTCGAGTGCTTCTCGATAGAAGACAATGGCTTCGTCAAGGTCCTCCCTCCTCCCGAGCTGCTGGTGCCAAATGGAGAGATCAGCTGCAAGATTGTTCAGAGACGACGATCAAAGTGGATGCCCTTGTGGGCAAAGATTGAGTGCTTCTCGAGAATGTGTTACAGATGGGAAGATCAAACTCTTTTATATTCCCACTGATGAACAAGTTGCAGATATCTTTACAAAGAATCTGACATGGCAACACTTCGAGAAGAATAGGAAGAAGCTTTCCCTTACATCATATTCATCACTTCTATCATGAATAGCGAGGTGGAGTATTGAAATATTTAGGATTTATTCTTATCCTTATCTTGTCTGGGTTGCTCTTCATGATTACTAATTCATTCTAGACCCATGACATCATTGTTCTAGACCAGTGACGTCATACTTATTTCTATTGTTAGATGATGTCGTATTATATCATTATGGTGACATATTGCACCATTCTCTTGGCATATTGTGCCATAGATAAGCACACCTTTTGCCATTGGCTGGTTATTACTGCGCACTGCTGTGGATTACACAGCCCTTATTCTTTATGGATATTTTCACAATATGTACAAACATTCCTGTACTGTATATAAATCCAGCTCCTTCTGAGCTGACAATTTAAGTTCTTTACTTCGTATCACGTTGTGAATAACTTCTAGCAACTAGTTTGCACGTGCACTACAGCAAGTGAGTACTCTCCCTCACTGGGTTTACCCTTCTGCTGTTGCCTCTGCACCCAAAGGGACTTGCAATCTCTTTATCACGTGCATCCCATTGTGGGAGCATGGACGGGGATCAAGGATGGGTGTTGTTCAATGATGAAAAGGTGGTGGTGGCAGATCGGATGGGCGTCGAGGAGCTGAAAAAGCTGGTGTACTTGTATGTGTCTGAGAGGGTGTAGGATTGTTCTTTCATTTGAGGCTACTTTGTTTGAGAAGATGTGACAAAATAGGTACACTTGCTGTAATCAACCGACAGCCCGGATCTGATTTGGCTAGTCCAATAGTAACACACTTTTTTTGAAGGGCATTGCCTAAAGAGATTGCTAGTTTCTTTGGGTGCAGAGGCAACAGCAGAAGGGTAAACCCAGTGAGGGAGAGTACTCACTTGCTGTAGTGCACTTGGAAACAAGTTGCTAGAAGTTATTCACGTTCGTGATACGAAGTAAAGAACTTAGATTTTAGGCTCAGAAAGAGCCAGGTTTATATAGTGTACAACAATTGTTTGTACGTATTGTGGAAATACCCATAAAGAATGAAGAGCTGTGTAATGTACAGCAATAAGTAGCCAATGGCAAAAGGTGCGCTTATCTATGGCGCAATATGCCATGAGAATGGTGCGATATGACACCATAATGATATAATATGATGTCATCTAAAGATAAGAATAAGTATGATGTCACCGGTCTAGAACAATGATGTCATGGGTCTAGAATGAATTAATAATCGTGAAGAGCGATCCAAACAAGATAAGGATAAGAATAAATCCTAAATATTTCAATACTCCACCTCGCTATTCATGATGGAAGAGATGAATATGGTGTAAGGGAGAGTTTCTTTCTGTTCTCCTTGAAGCGTATGATATACAGTAGTGATCCAATCACTGACTGATAGTGACTGCGGAGTTGAGAGGAGGTTTCTGTGGTAAGAGGAGCAGGATTGTACCCAGATGGAAGAGGGGTACGGGCTACTTTGGCATTGGCGAGTTTGAAGCAATTGATGCTCTTTTCGGCATAAGCAACTTGGTCGAGCTTCAGAGTTTGTTTAGAACAGTTGCGGGTAATGCGCATGCCAAGATATTCAGTAGCAGCTCCAAGGTCATGGCTTTCCCACTTTTTCATGAACTCTTTCTTCTTCATCATGAGATAGGAATGGTTGGAGCCCATGAAAAGAGCATCATCAACATAAATGATGAGTATAATAATGTCCTGACTGTTAAAATAAACATAGACACCAGGATCTCCATGTGTCCTAACAAATCCCATATCTAGCAAAGACTTGTGAAGTGCCTTGTTCCATTGTAGGGCAGCTTGTTTTAAGCCATAGATTGCCCTTAGCAAATGACAAACTTTCTTCTCCATGCCGGGTTGTACAAAACCTTCGGGCTATTCCATATAAATTTCTTCATCAAGTTCTTTGAATAGAAAAGCAGTCTTGACATCTAGCACTTCAATTTCCCAATCTTCGAGCGCTGCAATTGAAAGAAGAAGTTGAACAGTCTCGAATCTTGCAACTGGTGAAAAGGTTTCTTCGAAATCTATTCCATATACTTGAGTAAAGCCTTTGGCAACAAAGCAAGCCTTGGTGCGGCTGTCGCTTTTGACAACATATACCCATCTCCCTTTGACAGGTTTTCGTCCAGGTGGAAGGTCAACCAATTCCCATACTTTGCGCTCTTTTAGTGACTTGATTTCTTCTTCCATAGCAATCCTCCATTTGTTCTGTTCTCCTTTCGGAAGTTTCAGAACATCCTTGTAGTGCGATGGTGTGCCAGTGATGGAGATAGCAGAGGCTATAAGAGAGCCAAAGAATTGAGTACTATACAAGGTTCCTAGATCATCATCCTCATTTGTAGGAACCGATGATTGAACTTCTTGTTCGATTTCCAGAGGAGGTCTAGCTCCATATATATTATCTGGAATGATGCATGGATTGCGAATATGAGTTCCTCGACGAGGTTCTTCTTGTGGAGGAGGTTCAGGAGGAGTTGGAGAAGGACGAGGAGGCTGTTGATTTCCTCGTGGTGGGAATTGTTGATTGGAATCATGACCATCCATAGGTGGAAATTGATAATGACGAGTGACCAGAATATAGTCAGCTGAAAAAGGATCTTCTTTCTCGTCTTGATCCTGGTCCGAAAGGTTATCAGGAATAGAAATCTCGGTAGGTTTGTCTTCTTGTTTTCCAGACCAATAGGGGAACACAAGTTCATTGAATGTGGCAGTGGAGGAAACAATAGCTGTTCTTCTCCTAGGAGACCAGAATCGGTATCCTTTAGTTCCTTTCTCATATCCAATGAAGATAGCCTCTTCTGCTTTAGCAGATAGCTTATTGGCTCGATCTTCTTTTGGAATAAAAACATAGGCATGACATCCACATACCTTGAAATAGGAAACATCAAGTTTACTACCATTCCATTTTGATATGGGAGTGGACCATTCAAGACGACACATAGGCTGTCTGTTATAGATGTGGAGAGCAGTCTCGACAGCATCTTCCCAGAAAGATGGTGGCATACAGGCATATTGGCGCATGGCCTCAGACTTTTCAAGGATTGTGCAATTGAAACATTCAGCATGATCATTTTGCTGAGGGGTACGTGATACAGAGGTTTGATGCTCTATATCCTTGGATGAGAGGAATGTCTGAAGAGAATGATTAATGTATTCCCCCCCACGGTCTGAACGTACAGAGCGAAGAGAATAACCAGTCTGGTTCTCTGCCCAAGCAATCAAATCCTGAAGCACCTGAATAACATCAGATTTGGAGTGCAAAAAATGCAAGCTTGCAAAACCAGAACTGTCATCAAGAAAAGTGATGATCCATTTGCTACGAGAACACGACAAAGTCGGCATTTCGCACAAATTAGTATGGATGATGTCAAGCACGCGAGAGGAGGGTGAAGACGAAGCAGGAAAATCCCGCTGATGTGCCTTGCCAAATGCACAGCCTTTGCAAGTAGGCATAGTAGTGGGTGGTGTAAGAGAAGGAACACCCGACAAATGCTGATGGGCATGTTGGAGAGCATTCTTGGATGGATGACCAAGACGCTGATGCCACAAGTCGAAAGACTTGAGATCCTGCAAGGAGTTAACCGAACCAGCTGGAGTGATCAGAGAGGACCGAAACCAGTGGAACGGAGAAGGTGGAAATAAGGCATCAGCCTGTATTGCCACCCTTCCTTGACTGTCCCAGATCTTGGTCTGATCTGATATCTCACATTTATAGCCAGAGGCAGTGAGAAGATTGACAGACAAAAGTCTGCAATTAGCATCAGGGGCATACCAGACGTTTTTGAGAACAACAGGAATGGCCTCTGTCTTTGCCTGTTTAAATATCACAGTACCAGGACCAGTCATTTGCATGACGCCATCATTGGCAGTTCCTGCAAACTTGGTCCCATGCTGTAAATCAGAGAAATCATCGAGGTAAGGCGTTATATGATCGGAACATCCCAAATCAACCAGCCATAGATGCCTTGATATTGCGATCTTTCATGCCTAGAGCATAAGCTCTCGAATAAGCAGAATCATAGTAGTATTCGCCATCAGGTACATTATCATAGTCATCATCTGACCTAGTATTGTCGTGCTCTTCACGGAGTAAAAGAGAACGATCTATGCCCCTTTTCCAGGTACCATCGGCATTTCGCCGGAAATCTCCATGGAAACATGCATCAAACTTATGCATGTCAGGTTTCTTGGATTTCTTGGATTTTACTCCTCTCTCAAAGCACTGGGGGGGAGGAGCTGGAACGAAAGGACGAGGAAGGTCCAGAACTGGTACCAACAGGTCTCATGGGTTCTTCGAAATCTCCTGCATTAGCAGTAAAAGATTCGGCATTCCATTCATTATTTTGGACTTCCTGTACAAATTCGTCAATGTCCATCATCATACCAGTTACATCACCGTCAACCACATTGGCAAAGCCATCAACTTCATTCGCTCATGCTTTTCCTTTCCCTTTATGGTTCATCTTCTGCAAGGAGGAAGCAGGAGCACCCTGCGAAGCAGGAGTCTGTTAGGACAGCTTATATGGCTTCTTTCCTCATTGACTGCGTTGAGTAGGACGAGGTTGGTTAGATCCTTATCCAGGACGACCATGAACCTCCCAACAGTTTTCAGTGAGGTGAGGTTTCCCACAGTGACCACAGGTGGGACAAGAGGGAGTATGCTAAATCATATTTGTCTGATTTACTTTGCTTGGAGTGGCTTCAAGATGGTGAGCCAAGGATCTCCGTTGAGATTCCTGAAGTATCTTAGGAATGATGGTATCGGTGGTGAAGTTTGCAGTGGTAACTGTCTGCACGATTGTTGAGACAAGAGGCTGGTATGAATGAGGAAGTGAATTTAGCATGATCATGGCATGTAGATTGTCAGGAAGCTGAAGTCTGGAAGAGGACATTTCGTAGAAAGTGTTAGTCAACTTGTTAAGTTGAGCGGGAATTTCTCCACATCGCGATGGTGGTGTTCCATCGGATCTACAATGCGCGTATTTAGCGTCTTTATGAAAGCTTCATATTGATCAGTGACACCAGTGTGTCACATACTGTGCCAGCCCCTAGCACACTCCGGCCTCTGGGCACAACTCCGCTCTTTCAGGAGTGATCTCCAGTTTGTTCTCTGTAATTATGTATCTCCGTTCCTCCGGACCTTCTGTACCTCTGACTAAACTTTTCTGACATTTTACTTACGATACTCCTTGTTCCATATATAGTATAGTTCTGACTCTTAGATACCTCCGACCTGTGCTCGCACAACTCTGGCATTCGTCCTGCCAGAGCGCAGCACTGGCTTTCTCATCCTCTGTCCTCCGTCTCAGTCATCCGTTACTAATACTGTACTTTCCCTCCGTATATAAACTCCTAGACACTCCATGTACAGTAGCTAGATTATCAACTTGGACAGACTCCTGTTCCCTCTGCCATCTCCGTTTCTCTCCGCTCTGAAATACAGGACACGAACGACAGCAAGGGCACAGCACATAAGCTGAAGCCGAAGTCCTAACCCATCCGCACAACTCTGGAGTTCCGGAGTTCTGCCAGGAGTTAACCAGTCTCTAACACGGTGGAAGAATAGAGGTTATGCAAAGCATCCCATAAGTCCTTCGCAAGAGAAGGACGGGCAACATTCCTAATGGCCACATAGTCTCCTTTCATGAGATGTTGCATATCTGCATGAATGAAGACACCGATCAATGCTTGAGCTTGACAATCATTTGAAATCCAAGTATTCCTGGTATCAGCATCTACTTGCTGAGCATAAGTCGAAGTTCCATCAACTACATTCCACCATGTTGCCATGGTAAGGAGATTGCAGACTTGACAAGACCAGATGGAATAGTTTGAGCTTCCTGCAAGAACTGCAGTGCAAGCCTGAATGGCAGAGTTGATAGTGAAAGACATGATAAATCTGCTTTAAAAGATAAAGATATTGGCAATGAAAGTCTGTATAAAATTCTGATTAGCATATGTGACAGGAAAGATATGAATGGGAACCGGAGGAAGTGGAACAAGAAGGTCTGCGACAAAGTCGACATCTTCTTGAGTGTCATCGTCATCATCTGAATTGTCATCATCATCCTTGTTGGTTTCTTCATCTTCATCATCATCAGCTGTAGGAGTAAATCCTTGGTGTTCAGCCAGACGTTGTAATAAAGATACTTGTTCTCTCCTGACTTGTACTTGTTCCAGAATGTATTCATCAGAATGTACAAGCTTCTCAAACAAATTGAAATCGGTATGCATGAACAAATGAGGATTAGGCATAGAAGAAAATTGTCCATTTCTAGCCTGAAAACCAATTCTTGGACAATTGTGAGAATAATAAGGAGGAATACAGTCCTTTATACCATATACAGCAAGATGAAGATGAGAACCTGTCCAAAATTTAAGATGTGTGGGATACTCCAAATGAATCTGGGCTTGTTGAGATTTACATATCGACCTCCTAACTGGACCAGCAACAGCCATACGTTGACCGGGAATTTGAGCAGGTCATTGATGTGGATGAGGCAGTACTCTTTGTGCCAGTCGTTCTTCTTCTTCGGAAGCACGTCGTTGATGGAGGATACATCCTCTTCTGTAAGGATCAGGGACATTGCGACCAAGCTCTAGAAGAACACCCATATAGTTAGTGCCAAGTTGAATCATGACCGTGAACCAAGGATTCTTCCTCGTCCAAATCCGTCACCACCTAGCGTCCATCAACTCGTTCCATATGCGCTGCATAGGAATGTCGGAATCAACCGGATACCCAGAGAAGGAGTGAAGGCAGTTGAATTGATGGTGCACATACTGGTGCTGACCGTCCTTCCAAATAACGTCTCCTTCCGAGTTGATAAATTCTTTGGAGTGCTCGATGATCCCCTGAAGAAGGTCGCAGTCCAAGACTTCGTTGGGTTTCAAACCCTCATAGAATTCGATAAAATACTTGTTGAATGTGCGACGATTGCATTGAACAATCTCGAAGCCTTGGTTGTGGACAGGATGAGCCGGTGTGAGATGGTATTCCTCAACCGGAAAAGCATATCCAAGTCCTTTGTAAAACGACGCGATAGGTTTGTTCCAGTACATGAGTCCTTCCTTAAAAATGATATCCTGTTCCGGGATGTACCGGACAGGGCCTTCTTCGACAATGACCTGAGGAAGTAGATCTCCTCGATAGAGAGTCGGAATTTGAACAACTTGCGAGAGACGAGAGGTAATTTCTAGAGGGTTTCGGTGTAACCGAACGTCAACACAAATGAGAGGTACTTCCGGTCTGATCAACAGATCGGGAACGTTTTGGTAGGTTACCAGATTGTTCATATTGGAATCCCTATAAGAGATGGTCTGGTGTCTCTGTATCCTCGTAGGAGGGAGGACGTCCCTCGGAAACATAACGAGGCAGTTGTTCATTGTTGGATCTCTCTGGAGAGGGTTCAGGGCTTGGTCAAGGTCTACTATCTCGCCTGGTTCCAGAATCTCGTCTAGGATGAACACCATGTTGTTTGGATCCGGACTCTCTGTTTGATGGGAGTGGTCTGGAGTCTTCGTACAATGGGACTGATTCTGGTAATGGGTCCCCATGTTCTGTGAGCCGAATGGCTCCACATCTGAGACGTACGAGTCTCTGGAAGACAGGCTTGTATTCTGGATCAGCACGTCGACGTTGGTGTTGATTGGGACATGCTCCAAGTTGAGTGGTGATATTGAAGTAAGAGCATGGAAGACGGGGATTGGTGCTCCGGTCGAACCAAGATTCGATGTCGGTGGATAAATTAGACCAGGCGAGGTCAAAGGGAAGGACTTGTTCCTCAAAGGGAACTGTACTGGAAGGACGGGATGAGGGTGGACTAAGGAAGAAGAGGTGGAGGTCATCGTAGGCACAGGTGTGATGAAGAGGTGCAGTAGAAGATTCTGCACGAGGAGGAGGGATAGGTAAAGGTGGAAGATTTGTTCACGGAGAATGTGATAATTGAGGGTGAAGGTGAGAAGCCAGAGAATCGATGAAAGTGAGAGAAGTTGGAGGAGGAGCGCAAGGAGGAGGAGGACAAGATGGACGATAGATGGTACCTGGCAGAGGAGGAAACTCTGCCGGTTTATGACAATTTGTACAATTTGGATGAATGCAATGGTCACCGCACAAGATAGGACAGGAGTCCTTATCAAAGTCGATGTGACACTTTCATGTACAATGGTGGGTAGGAGGAATACTGGGGGCTTGACTAACCTGAGTAGGAACGATAAGGTTCCTACGTATAGTCAGGTTAGCATTCGTCCGAGTCATCATGACACAAGTAAAAAGGAGGTATAGCTCTGCTAATATAAGCAGGCCAGGGTTGCCCCAGATCCGTTGGACCTGACCCATAAACCCAAATATCATGCTCATCATCATAAAAATGATGTAGAACAGACCAAGAGCAAGTGCATCATACATCGTGAGGCAGGGTAACAACATCAGAGGACGATCGTTGTGCCTAGGCAGGGCTTATAACCTAAAGAGATTGCTAGTCTCTCTGGGTGCAGAGGCAACAGCAGAAGGGTAAACCCAGTGAGGAAAAGTACTCACTTGCTGTAGTGCACTTGGAAACAAGTTGCTAGAAGTTATTCACATTCATGATACGAAGTAAAGAACTTAGATTTTAGACTCAGAAAGAGCTGGGTTTATATAGTGTACAACAATTGTTTGTACGTATTGTGGAAATACCCATAAAGAATGAAGAGCTGTGTAATGTGCAGCAATAAGTAGCCAATGGCAAAAGGTGTGCTTATCTATGGCGCAATATGCCAAGAGAATGGTGCGATATGACATCATAATGATATAATATGATGTCATCTAAAGATAAGAATAAGTATGATGTCACCAGTCTAGAACAATGATGTCATGGGTCTAGAATGAATTAATAATTGTGAAGAGCGACCCAAACAAGATAAGGATAAGAATAAATCCTAAATATTTCAATACTGCCCACTATTTACCAGTACTCTCCCTCCCGGTCGTCCTTCACTCCCATCAGCCTGTCCTTATAGTTACAACCCTCCCACATGTCCCGTACTATCTCACCATGGCTGGCCCTCTCCAGCTTGTGCCTCTCTGCACTGCTCAGAGTGGTGACTTGTTTGTTCAAGTCAGTAATGCTCTTGTCAGTACCATGATCGTGCATTGCTCCGAGACAGTCTGACTTCTTGTCTGTTCATTCCATGCCAGATGTTTCTCAGAAATGAAGAGATGGCCCACACTCCTGACAAGACCGAGGGGAATGCTGCCCAAATCAACGACCATCCTGCCTGGAGTGCTGTCTGGTACGTACTGTCCTTGTTTCGCCATCTCTCGACAGAAACAAAAACAGGAACATCAATACGCGCCAGGCAACTACCATGAGCGTGCTCACCAATATGTTTTTTGCATCTGGAATGCATCTTCCGAATGGGTCATATGTCACTTTTGATGGTAACGGAGTCATTAGCATCGGTGGGACCCCTTTCTTTGTTTCATATATGAAAACTCAACCTCTCTTCCTGGATAGGACCCTGGTCACTGTCTTCCCCGACCTATGACGCTGTCTATGGCGACAATGATGGCAGAAAAATCATTTGAATACTCGATCCGTGCACACAAGACAAATTGTCTTCTCCCAAGTGTCAAAGGTACATATCCAATTCTCTGGTCTGTTCAGGGGAGCATTTATATATGTATTCCTTGTTCGTCAGGTCCTTTCCTAGCTCTCACCATCACCGTCCTGTTCATCATGCTTGTGGTCCACCAGTCCTTGGGTCTCATCAGCAATATGGAACCCCTGCTGTGATGTCTGCACAATCTGTGGCCTGACTGTTAGGTCTGTGACTGTCTGTTGTGTCTGTAGGAAAGTGTTCACAGTGCCTACAGACTGCAACAGTTCTCTCAAGTTTCAACAGACCATAACAGTTCCCCCAAGTCCCTGCAGACCGCAATAGTTCCCCCAGAAAGCGTAAGGACCCGATCAGGTCAACAGATAGTATACAAGTGATGATCTATGTACTTATTGACATAGTAAGCATTAAATGTATTGAGAGATTCGGAGAAGTTGAATTTCACGGGTAAATATTCCTTGCCATACACTCCGATCAAATGCACTCCTCATAGTATAGTTTGAACCAAAATCACCGATCGAACCTGCTGTCTGGCTGCGTTCACCTCTGGCACTACAATCCACATTCCTGTTGAGCCATCACGTTCATTACTGATTGGTAGGAACCATTCGACCAGGGCATACAAGTAAGAACACTGTTGATGCCTGAATGAAAAGAAAAGTAAGACATGCGCAACCAACAGACCACCGAGTGGATCATCCTCCGAACCACCACTGTCTATCAAAACGCAATCATATCTTGCTGTGCCACCCCACCACTGTGGTGTGCAACGTACGATATCCCGGTGTTTTCTTTCTAGATAAGATTAGTAGAAACGCTAAGAAACGCTTACCAGACAACTAAATCTTATCTCCACGGATAGTAAACCTGTAGTGAGGTGAAGAGGAAACTCTTCCCTGGTTGAGTTGGTACTAGAAATAAGTATCAATCTCGTAGAAAGGGGTTGACTATCAGGCACGTGGTTCGTTCGTCAATCGTCAACAAGGTTGAGGGTGATTGGGATTCAGCAATTCGTTGGGGGTCTGGTTTTCAGGGGCGATGTACAAATTGTACAATGGATAGTTGGAGGAATGATCTAGACAACTCTTGAGTTGCTAAGAAGGGGATACTCTGTAGCGACTAGGGTTACTTCCCTAAGATGCGCTCTCAATGACTTCCAATTAGCTCCAGTAAATATGGGATGCTCAATTGGGTAGGTAGCGTAAATACGCTTCACTTTCACTTACTGATTCACACACATCTCTTAGTCATATAGAACAGTCTTTCCTAAACTGAATCTATTATGCACTAAGAAGTTGGCAATCAGCTTAAATGTGCTCGACTAGAACCCCTTTCCCAAGGTACTAATGAACTATTAGGTCTCCCTACTTAGCTGGGGATCTATTCCCTTTAGTTGCCTGCTCTGGGGTTTTCTCCCTAAAGGTGTCCTAACTGTCCCTATCCTAAGGGATGCAGTATACTCCTAACTATGGGTCTAAGTAGTTCTATTTATAGCGTGGGAAACTTCTCTACACAGCCTCACTGTTTGTTTGTAGAGGGGTGCACTTGTGAGCACTCGTTGGTTGAGTTCAATCGAATAGGACCTGAAACAACCCTAGAGCGTAGCTCCCTTAGGTTGCCAAAAGATAGCCGTAGACTTAGGTTGAAATGAGAAGAGGCTTGTCAGGCCAATAGGAGTTCTTCTTATAGTGCTTTAGGGGAAGACACCAAGAGAACTAGACTGGAGTTCTCTGGTGGTGGCATCGAGCCTTAAGTACCTACTAGAGGTATGTACATATTGTGACCGTATCTAACGATCCGGGAACGAATGGAGAAGGAAGTGAACGGAAGTGAAATACATGAGGCCAACACGCAGTGTGGCAGAATGGAAGAGAAGCATAACATGAGTGAAACATGTGCATCAAAGAATGGAAGAGAAGCGTGATCAAACGCTTCTGTGAAGAGGTGAAACATAAAGATGTGACAACGGAGAAGATGAGAAGTCTCGTGCGTGAAACGGAAG
>JBBPRR010001151.1:0-12649 GCA_038093115.1 Hortiboletus flavorubellus | reverse complement strand
ATCCTTCATACTGAAGTGAGATGGGAGGAACGCAACGTTCGGCGTCAGGAGAGAAATAAAAACGACGGTGGTCGAGGAAGTCCCTCGAGTCTCTGTGCCAGTTTCGGTAACTTTGCGGATGCGCCACACTCGATGGTGAGTCGGTCGCGATTTTTGAGCGCTTCACCCGATCCGCCAAATCCTCATCAGCCGCTTCGAGAACACGTTTCCCTTCGAGACATCAGGAGGGCATTGTCAAAGACGCCATAAGTCAACTTACTGGTGCTGCTGATATCTTCTACTACTACAAGGAAAGGGTCGAGAACTGGCATCCCCAGGAAATTGGGCAGCAGAAGGCCATCGAGTGGGTTACCGTCACCTATTCTGTTAAGACTCCGCCGGATTTCATCGTCGTCTCCTGATATCCTGTATAAGCGTATATAGTCGCTGTCTACGTTTTTAAACACCGGTTTCGCCTCCTTAACGCGGTCTTTAAGTTGGCTCGTGGTTGCATTCGCTCGAATTGAAATGTCAAACCTGGTGTCGAGAGTTCTGCCTCGTAACCAGCAAGCGATCATCAAGTATGGCGCATCTGGAGAACAAGAATTAGAATCGACTGCAAGGGTAACGCCCTAGCTACATACCCACTATGATATGGATGTGGCGCTCGGGTAGTTGTTCTGGGAACACCTCTGATAACTTATCAACCGTCTCCAAGAGTTCCCCATCCTCAGACAGGATGATTTTGCTAAGATTATCTTTATAGGGTCTGGAGAGGGGATTTCTGGGCTTGTAAAGATGGAGAGTATGCGCATCCACCTCACGAAAAGTCACTGGCATCTCGTTCTTAATGGCCTCTTTGAGGGTAGCGACAGCCTCCATCTTTGAAATCTTGACCGGGAAGATCCTTCCAGCATCTGGTCCACGGACCCAACAGTTGAGTGTGAATACTTCCATGTTGGTTGGACGGACACGGAATTCCGTGATGAGTGGTTGTCTGAAAAGACCATCAGCAAGAATAAGAACGACTTACTTCCTACCTAAGGGGCTGCCTACCTCAGCGGTTTGGAAGCAAAACAACTTGACGAGAAAAGCCCCGGACGAGTTGTTGTACTCGCCCTCCTGACCCGGACAGTCTGGCCCCTAACAATCAGCAGTTACATAATCAATCATGTCCGAACCGATCGCACTCCAAGTGGCAAGTATTTATTTCTCGGACTTACTTGTAGTACGATAGACTAACCAGGGCTGCGCAACGCAAAGGTTTCTGGGTAACACTGTTCACACTGTTAAGTGCCCTGCACTTTCTTTGTGGATAACACATACGATGGATGTATAGGCTGTTGTAGATAAGTCGCGTGGCCAAGTGCACGAATACTGTACCATTTCGATCGATTCGTCAGGCCATGTGACGCGTGACAAGGTTTGACGAAAAATTAATTCGTCATATGCTCATGCCATGCGTTACAGCGGCCAAAATTTTCGTCATTTCGTCAGACTTCCCAACGAGTATAGCTTGATGAAAATTTAATGAGTATAGCACGATGAAAATTTTGATGCTGCCAGCAGAGAGTCCAATCTTCGTCTCGTTCAAATGCCAACCTTCCTACCAACAGCACTCATTATGCCTGCTACTGCAGTGGGAGCTCTGCTTCCTAATCCAACTCTATCAATCCTACAGTTCCTTGAATTTCCCCTTCCTCCAAATCCAGTCACCCTCTTAAAACTTCATTTACTCCCATCCGACTACTTCAGCTCTGAACAGCCCAATGTTGAAGATCTTCGAGTGATTAAAACAATACCTCTTCCCCCTGCTGATGTTGTCAGTACTCTTCTCCCCTACATTGCCACATTAGTGCAGCACACCGAGACCACAGACTCGAAACTATCTGTCCTGTGTGCTCATACCGATGGCATTGCAACTGCTCAGTGTCTTCCCCTCTGGACAATCACATATTGGACTAAAGCCCTGCACCTAAAAAACACTATTCAGCAACCCTGGATAGATGCTGAGAGGGTTCTTCAGCATCGGATTCAGTTCAAGAAGGGAATTAGCAGCCCGGGCAATCACCATCTCGTTGAGCAAACCTACGTGATGCTTGGATTGTTACCATGGTCAGGCTTCGTGCTTGGATTTGAGAACCATGAAAAGATCACCCACCTTATGGCTTACATGACACAAGAATGGTTATCTGATGTCCACGAAGCACAAATGCTTGAACTGCTTCGAAACGCTATCCATCAACAAAAAGGGACCACTGAGGTCGAAATCCAAGGCCCATATTTCTACAGTTACCTAAAATCAGCTGCCGAGGCAGGAGAATTTCGATATAGGAACACAACTTCATTTACTCAAGCTCGTAGCCTGGGAGAGGCACTTCAATCAGGCCAACGTACTAGTGTTGGCTTCATAACACATGTCCATCAAAATCACTGGGTTGCTGCGGTCATTGACTTCTCGGAACAATGTATTCTATATGGTGACTCACTTGGGGGCCGACCGGACATAGAATTCATCACTGTCATTCAGTGGTGGATTCAGTATCATGCTGGGACTCAATTTGCAATCTGAGAACTGGCAATCTCTCGCCAGCAAGATTCATTTTCATGTGGAATTCTCGCATTCAGTGTACTCGCACACTTCTATCTGCCAGATGAGCACCCACCAATGGACGCCAAATGCGTTGATGACGAGAGGTTGAAGATCTTTCTTGCAATTGGACGACATCACTTGAATCATGTAGGCCACCTCATTGGTTATGGCATGCATCGCTCACCTCATATGTAGGTGTCAGTGACACCGCCTGAGTCCTCCTACAACTTTAACCACACAAGAACACACATTCAGTATCACCACCGGAGCACTGAAGTCACAGACCGGTCTGATGTTCTAATCGAAATGGTGTCCCCGACAACATCATTACTGTCAACGAAACACTCTTTTACAGGTAGCTTCAGCTCAGGTGACGAATTGGAAGATTTACCTCACCCGATAGAAAAACCGCCATCCATGGAACTGCCATCCAAGTCCACGCCAAAGCTTACACAGCCACCGACAAAGCTCCGTGTCAAATCAGCTATTCAAGTTGCGCTGACGAACCAGGCCAAAGGTCAATCGATGGGACTAATGAGATGGTTTACAAAAAGTTCTCCTGAGGACTATCAAGCACATACCAAGAAGGTGAACGCCATGATCAGCGAAAGCCTTGAGGACTATGAATCGACACAGAGGATGGAGGTGGAGTATGATAAGCAAGAGCAGCGCAAGAAAAATAGGGCAAGACAACAAAAGCATCGCGAAAGAGTCTATGCAATGGAGATCGCTCATGGCATCAGATCACCAGGGGGTACGAAGCGCAGACGGCTGCACCTCAGTTCTTCACTAGAAGATGTCAGCGGCAAGTCAGAATCATCAATTGCAGAGCTATTGCGACCATACCGAGTGTTCAAAGAGAAACAACATCTAAAGAAGAAACATCCTCAGGGCCGCAAGCGGATACATGGACCTCGCCCAGCGACTTACCATAACTGGCACACACCATTTCTTTGGAGTCAAATCACCAATGCAGCACGCCACCCCTCTGTCGGATGGCAAATGAGTAGCTCACGGATTGTATCGCTACTGAAGCAGCACGATCCCATCACCTTTGCTGGGCTGTCACGTACAACAGTGGAAGGTTGGATTGATCGCAATGAAGGAAAACCTAAGTGGTCAGCGCGTGCGTTGCAAAAGGCTAGCGATGGTAATGACCCCGGGTTGGGGAATAAGGGGGGGAGACGAGGGATCTTTGTGCGGCATCAGCTCATTTACTTGAAAATTGTATCACTCAACCTTATTACAGACATCTTTCCCTGCTGTTGAGAAGGCAATCATGGATCGGTTAAATGCACTGCGTGACGGATCAGTGCCACTCACCTTGGTGACGATAAGAGGAATCACCATAGCGATGCTGATGAACATGGCACCAGAGATCTTTGACATCAAAGCTTCAGACGGATCGTCATTCCGGTGCTCGGACTCCTTTCTACGAGAGTGGCTACACAATACAATGGGCTGGTCAGAACGGAAGGCCACGCACACAGCTCAAAAGCGCCCAGAAAATTGGGAAGATGTCTGTGAAAGGGCCATCCTTCGAATGGCATATGCAATTAAGGAAGAGGACATTCCTGCCATGTTGTATGTCAACACTGATCAGACACAAATTGTGTATGCACAAGGTTCAAGTCTTACCTGGACAAAGCGAGGGGCTAAACAGGTGGCAACGATTGGCGAGGACGAAAAGCGAGCATTCACTGCAGTTGTCTCAGTCTCATGTTCCGGGAAAATGTTACCACTACAGCTGATTTATAAGGGGGCAACATCAAAATCATGTCCCCGACCTACAGCTCCATGCTATAACGAATGTCTCAGCCACGGGTTCTGCTTTGAATGCTCAAAAACTGATACATACTGGTCCACACAAGAGACAATGGAGTCCCTTGTAGATAACGTCATTGCGCCATACTTTGAGGCCGAGAAGGATGCACTAGGGCTTCTCCCATCACAGAAAACAATCTGGCAAATCGATGTATGGTCAGTACACCGCTCGGAAAAGTTTCGATCATGGATGAAGACGCACCATCCTTCGATCATCCTACAATATGTGCCAGGAGGATGTACTGGTATCTTGCAGCCATGCGATGTCGGAATTCAACGGATCTTCAAGCATGCATTAAAACGATCATATCATGAAGATGTTGTCAGGATGATGACTCACCAGATCGAGAGTGGGACGAAGGAGTTGGTTTTCGACAAGCGGCATGGACAGTTGCGCGACCTAAGCATGAAGTGGATCTGGGATGCATTCAAGTCAGTAAACAAACCAGCAATTGTCAAGAAGGTTAGGTATGACAGTACAACGGAACATCAATACTTACCTGGTTTTGTCATAGGCCTTTGAGTTGGCAGGTGTGCGTGGCCTCAACCTTTCGTTCGAGGGCTTGACATCGTATTCGATTCGAGAGATGCTGCGTCAGTTAAAGCACACAAGGCCAGAGTTTTGGAAAGAACTGGACAACAGAAGACAAGACGCACCAGTAGATGTCAAAGCGGGCACTCTTGAGGATCAACAGACCGATGCATCAGTAAATTTACAATGTTCTTTATTTAGCTTATTCAGTGCTTGCGGTGTCTAATTTGTCTGATGACATAATGTTAGTACCGTAAGTCAATTGAGCTGATTAGCCAAGGCCCGTCAAGTCTTTGGCTTCTTATGGGACTTTAAACAATTCACACTAAGACAGATTAGATGCGCCAGACAATATAGTCCAGTTTAGACATGTAAAGATGCTAGGTACACCAAGTAGCTAAGAAACTAATTCGAATGCATGGTGATCCGAGAAATGGTTAACATAGAAACCACGGTACAGATCTAAAGTATTGGTACAGGTTATATGATCAGGAACGTACTCAGCACCAAAAATTGGGAGGAGATGGACGTTGCGGACGATGCTTTCAACAGGAATGACGGCCAGGTGTTTCATACCATCCTCAAGGAAAGAGGGAGAGACCATCCACATCCCAGTTATCTCGTCTGGCTCGTCCGCAATGCGGTCAAACCAATGTATTAGTACACAGGAATACAGTTTACCGTCGGTGTAAGCAAACGAGAAAAAAACAAAGCGCCCGCGCAACTTCCATGCTTAGCATGCCGTCGAAGGAATTGTCTGTGCTGACAAGCACGCAATCGTATCGTGACCCAATGCCATGCCAAGACGGGGTGGCACGGATTTGTTCTCGGCGGAGGCCATTGACTCCACTTGGATCACTTGGGGCCATGAAGGTAACCGCAGCGGAATGGAAAATCTTCACCTTGATGGGATCCAGGAGTTGAGTACAACGAAGAGCGGAAGCAAAGAGAGAGTCGGTGTTGAGCTGCAGTGATAGAAACTGCCCGATCAGGATGGACAGATTTGGAATTCTGAGCTCAATGGAGAGGGCGGACACAGTCTTTGCACGACCACGAGCTTACAACCAAAATAAGCACTGGCTCGGAATGGTTACATAGAATGGAGTAATATTAAGCTTACCTGGTGTCTGAGCAAGCTTAACATCCGAATGAGCTAGTCCAAGAGATTCGTGTACCACACCAGCGGCCTCATCTTCGTCCAGCTCCATGTCATCCTGCGGTGTTGAGGGCTGAGTGGGTAAAGGAGCGGCTGTGAAGTTCTCAGTCAACAAGTGGATAAGAGAGATATTATTGATACGTACCACGTCTCGATTCTGTCAACATACCGCGTGCCTCAAAATCAGCACGGGCAGCGGCTAGCTGTGACAAGCGCTGATTTGTCCGTAGGATCTGTCCCAGGGCGTTGTTCTTGCTTGAGCGGCGCCAGGGCTTTTTGACAGCAACAATATGCTTCGATTCCGTTATGGATGTGGACACGCCGTTTGGAGCGCCAAAGAGTCGAATCAGCGACTCATAATGAGTAAGGGAGTGCTGGCGGGGAAGCGAGAAATCGGTGCGAACACCAGCGTCCCGGAAAACTTCACGATATTGATGAAAACTGGCAAGTGCATGCCTCAGATCGCGAAGGGACTTCTCATTGATAACGTTGCGCCGGACGATATAGCAAAATTTGAGGAATGCACGGATTGCCTGCACCATATCACTTGGGACATGTCCCTCAATAGCAGGCAGGTAAACCTGTTGTTTCGAACATCAATAAACTGGGGGGAAGAATTTGGATAAACTGACCTTCATTAGGGCTTTTGAATCATTCCCGGTCCACTGGGTGAAACCGCGGCCGTCTGGAAATCTCCTTAGTCCAGGAAAGGGAGGGACAACAGAAATGCTACAATAATGCATCGTTGAATGATTTGGTATTCGAACATAAGTTCCATCCGAAAAGACCTACCGGCGATCAATGTCGGCTAATCGATGTTTTGCGCCAGCCTTTCCATACCTACACTCTAAGAATTTCGTGACCCATTCGACGAGGTGATCCTTGAATGTCCCCTTCACCAGTTGGTGAAGAATATCTGGTGCAATAAGCTGGCAAATATCAGCACGGGGGAATTGGTGTGTGAATACCTGAAATACAGTGCAAGTCGTCAACCACGTGAAATGGAATAAAGGTAGACTTACCGTGATGTTGACGTCAGTGCCCCAATCCTCCCATGCCACAATGCTGGATGTAATCTCCTCGGCAATCGCATCCATCAGTTCAGCAGTTCGTGGTGGCCCTCCTGCATCGAGATCGCTAGGGAATGCAATGCACCTAAGACAAGGAGACATTGGTCAGTATGAATGTTCATTGCGAGGGTAATAGACGTGAGTGCAGAATTTGAGACGAAACGGAATGAAAATGATAGACCCACCTTCCACACCAATTCTGAACCACTCCGGATATAAGTACCTGTTTGGGGTAATCGGCAATGTAAGGGCCAATGCCGAAAATAACCCAGCGGTATCGATTGTCAGAGCACCTTAACAGTTCAGGTGTCGTCATTGCAGGTCTGAGGGGTTCGAGTATCCGCGACATGGCGACATGAAATAGCTGTTTCTTGAACCGCCGAAACTGAGGGTCATCATATTTCTTCGCGGCTGGATGAAATAAATGGTGATGATAGGGGACGCCAGGGAGTGACTCGACACTTGCCTTTTGGAATGGCTAGAAAGGCCAACAATTCAACCCCGTTCCCATGCGCCCGTCGGGTGTTATTGTGAAGGTTCCCAATCGACATATACGCTGGCCAGTAATCCTGTTGGCCAGTTCCCACAGTAACGGTTGTTTTATCGCTACCTAAAATAATGGGAGCAAAGGTCGCTCCATTCGTGCGCTCATCTTGAGAAATTTCGTCCTATTCAGACGTTTGATGAGTCAAGTAGAATAAGGGGAAGGGCAACTTACTGCTTGTCTCCATGCCCAGTCTCCCGACATGAGATGTTCATATCGGCGGGTCTCATCAACGTATGTGAAGTCTCGGTAAGGGACATAGTCAATATGACCGTCAAATTCGGGGTTTGATAGTATATCTTGTGCGAGGCGATAAGGAGACCGATAAAAAAACTCATACGTCTTGGTCATCCAGGATGGGACAGTTCCTGAAGGGCGTTCTCCATTATACCGCAACTTGAAGCTACTCCAGGGGACATTACCCAGTAGCGTGGCATCAATGGTGGAATAGAGTTCCTTGTGGTCGACGTATGGCGGGAGATTTCCTGTAGAAGTATCATCTAGAGAGCGACCCCAAAGGTCGCACAGTTCATCAATGTCACCTGCTGAAAGTTCAGCGCGTTTGAAGATAAACTCGGCAGCCTCAAACCGGAGACGGTCTCCATAGGGGCCCCAATCGTCCGGACTCCTTTCGGGAGGAGGGGGGGGAGGTAAACGAGGATCAATTGCATTTCCATTTGCATCGTACGTTTGACCTGAAATCGTATTAGTTAGCAGCGGTACTGGTTATGCGACTTACCCGTGAGTTTGTCATGATAGTCTCGAAGAATGCCAGGTACTGGCTCAGTAGCTGGTCGGATTGGAATCGGATGAGTAGACGAGCTCGACGAATTTGAGGAAAAATCGAAGGAAAATCTGTGTATTGAGGATTGGTGGTGCTTCAGTCCTGCTGGTGTTTTGAACCATTGGCGACAGTTGGCATAGGGACACGGAATTCGGCGGGCAGAAAATGCTCGCCGGGAAGACATTGCGAATGATTCAGATGTGAGGACTCAGACTCACAGAACGGGGTGCAAAGCGACGCGGCTGTAGTTAGAATTATTCAATAGAATAGACTACGCGTGATAGTTTACATACACGTTTTTTACTTCTTTCTTCACTCACACAACCCACGCCTTCGCTCGTCACCGTTAAAATGTCTCGCCCTGCCACTCGTCCTAAAAACGCCAACCAGCGTCCTGGTCTCATTTTACTGGAAAGCATGCAAAAGCGACGTACCTCAGAGCAGAAACAAGCAGATGACAAGCGCGCTGAACAAGAGTGTCTCGAGCAGGAGGCTGCATGGGAATGGGGTGTCAAACGCATTGCTAATATACTTGAACAGTCAGCACAACGTGAAGAACATGCTCGTACTCACCCTCCATGACCCAGGCCGCGGCCACGCATCGTCCATAAGGCCTCGGCACAGGAGGCCGAGGGCAGCCAGACAGGAGCCGTTCGGCTCAATGACCTGGGAATGCAACAGTTAGAGGAAGGTGCGGGCGTGGACGGAGTTGATTTTGAGGACGAATCCCTAGATGGCAACCAGCTTCCTGATGACATGCTATGTAAGCACATGACTCGGATACACCTTTTGCGGGAGACGTTATCTAATTTATGATCTAGATGAAAGCCAATTACCTGATGAGATGGTGGCGGGTAAGCACGTTGCGCACCCTCGTTGTACATGAAACCTTATCCTATGGGTGGTAGTCACAGCAATGCAACGTGGTGGCATTAATGGGGGTGTAGATGATAATGACACCGGCAATCAAGAGAAGGCTACTGAGCCTGGGAGTGTCGCTGGCCAGAAACGGAAGCAGGCAGCCGCTAGTGCAGCGTAAGTGCTTTATTTTCTTTCGCTCACAATGATTCTACTTACTGAAACCGTACTTTTCTACTGGGACTTTCTTGATGACTTGTATCGACAAAGTGTCAAAGATGACTTCAGCGGTGTCGGGGAAATAGAGGACTGGGTTGACAAGATCGCCTCTGCGAAACCGGTCCACACACTCTTAGCTCAGCGTTTCCGTGGTCGTGGCCGAGGCTCTCGACGAGGTCGGACTGCCTCCAGCACCAGTACGAGCACTCACAATAACTCGAGGGCTCGCAAGGGGACTCCAGCAAGCACCACTTCCAATGCCCGTGCGTCCACACCCTGTAGCCAACCCAGCTTGAACGCCAGCCCTTCTAATCCTACATCGGTTTCATACATCGACGGTCTTGATGAGGAGGATGCCTTGGAACCCCCTCCATCTACTCAACCCCCGCCTTCTACTCAGCCCCCCCCGTCTACTCAGCCCCCCTCGTCTACTCGGCCCAGGTCACACCGCAAGCAAACTGTGGTAAGTTCCCAGAACGATCCCTCGTGCCCTTAACTGATATGTTTCTTTCACACAGCCAATCGATATTGTAAGCGGCTCTGAGCTAGATGAAGAGGAAGAGCCTCAGTCTCAAGTGACAACCGCGAGCGATATGACCTCTCTCAGCAATGGCATGGTCCGTTTGGTTGCATAGTCATTTGGTCACGAGTACTGATTTCTACCATGTATTTATAGCCTCCTGGTCCCCCGCCTTCCAAACGAGCGCGGACATCGACGTCGCAGCACTTGGGTAGTGGTGCTAACAAGAAATACATTAATTCCGACCTCCCAGCTGGTGCAACCAACAATAATGTATGGCGGCGCATCTTCATCTCGACAGTAGCACACCTGGCCAGCGAATATGAGAATGCTTGGAGCATCCCCGATGATAAGCTGCAGGTTGTGCTTCAAAGGACATGGGATATCGTGTACAACAGCTCCATCCCGCACACTGTCGATGTTGGGGGACCCGTCTACTATATTGTAAGTTCGTCTATATTTTATTACGGCTATCTGACATTACGAAAAACAGTCAAAGCAGTCACTCAACAACTGGCGAGGCGGATTTGCCTCTGCCGCTGTGGCTGTCATCACCGCTTTCTTCGCGGGCGACGCCGTGTTTGTTGATGAGAAGAAACGCCGAGCTTTTGCGGAGGCTATGCTCCTCAAGAACCGGTTTCTATTCAGTAGTGGTAAAGGACCCAACAACAAGGTCAGTTATTCGTGATTCATGTTAGATCCATGAATTAACAACTTTGATCAGGCGTGGTCGGGACTTTGGAGGTCCACGTTTGTTCTTCAGACATTCGCTCATCACTACAATTACATCCAGGGCCATGTTGAGGTTGATGACTTGCCCGTGGGTTTCGAGAAACACGGTGCGCGAGGTGCGCTTGCACTGGCTTGTGCGGCGGTGGGTCCCCCCTTCTGTCTCTATACGCATAGAGATTTATTATCTCATAGCTCTCCCGAGCTTTCACATTAGTCACCAACGGCAACTTAACGTTCCATCCAGCTGAGTCGCTGGATGCCTGGACATCGTACATCCCCAAAGGAAGCCAGTTCGAGTTCAATGACAGTATCTGGGGTGCAACCACCCAACGCTACCTTGCGCCGATCGAAGAATTATCCAACAGCCAATTTGATTTGGTTGTGGGTGAAACTCAGCAGTATGTTAAGGCTGCCAGGGTTGTCTCGGGACCATTCGATGCGTCTGGCGATGATGATTTTGACGATCTTTTCGCCTTCCGCTGATACGGTAAGTGACCCTACTTCGGATCTAATGCAATCATAACCGTTTTCCTAGATTTCATCTCCCTCCTTTGGATCTTGTTTCTCCCTCCGCGTTTTTTGATTGCTATGTCCACAAATCACCCATCTGCATGCCACCATTCATGTGGTTCTTTCTCTCCCGTTCGTTTTGGGGCTGGTCGCGTTTTCCCCTCATTCTATGACCGCTCATATCATTAGTAATCAGCTTTTTGTATCTAACTGGCTTATACTACGAATGCCATGTCTTCTGTTTCTTTTACAAGCTGTGTGAGATGATTAAGACGACGAGTATAATAAGTCATTGCTGAGTTGCGCGTCTTAATGGATTGGTGACTTTTCAGAGCTTGGCGTGCTTAAGGCATATTATAAGTCAGGTAAGTCAAATGAAGCCAAATAAAGAACATTGTAAATTTACTGATGTGTTCAACATCAAGCTGCAGTCGATGATGATAGCGCCACTTCAATCAGTCAAGTGGCGGCTAAAATGGTGCTCGACATTGTAGTGGGTGGTGCCAAATATGCCGGGGACCAAACCAGTGGGGTTGTAGCTATTGGAGAGGCTGAATCGTTGGATTTCTGTGGGGGGGAGGCAATCGCGAGGGAAGTTGAGGTTGACGGACAGCTGGGGCGTGGGAAACGTCAACGCAAGGCAAACACGCTCTACTCCCACCACTTCTGGCTGAGTCACGATGACTGATAGCCCTTAGATAACACCATTACAGCGTACAAGTAGAGACTCCCATTGTTATCCAAGCCCTGATTGGCCTGTAGGAGAACAATTCAAATCTATGCTATCCTTTTTCACTAAATTCCAATTTTGTACTGAGTAATTTACATTCACCAAAAAAATTCGTCAGTCAGGCCTGTGACGCATGACAACTTCGGAATTTTCGTCATTCTGAGGTCCGTGTGACGCGTGACAGACGAATCGATCGAAATGGTACAGTAGTACGGAAGTGGCGTAGTGTTGATTCAAATTACTAGCTACACCGCTCCCTGGGTTGACCTCACCAGCACCCATCAACACACACGCCGGTGACATCGGTAAAGGGGGGACGTCCCCTATGAGGGAAGTAAGCGCTCACCACGCGCAATGTGCGATGAAGAAAATATCCATTCCGGTCACGGAGCGATGTCGACTAAACTAAAGACCCACTTATGGGGGGGCGCGATAGAATCAGATCATCCCTTCCCGGTCAGGAACGGCCACATGTGCCGAATGCATGACAGCTGGACCACTCGGCCTATTCGTGGAGCGTGGCGGCGGCGGGCCCGCCGCCCTCGCACTGCCGTGGGATCTTGGAAGTAGTGGCCTCACTGGGGTGGAGGGGTTGGTA